>BFEA01001525.1:0-10775 GCA_003427395.1 Chara braunii
GGCGTCGGTTTGGCGCGGGTTTGGCGTGGGTTTGGGTTTAGCTTAGATGGTTTGGCGTGGGTTTGGCGTGGGTTTCGCGTGGGTTTGGGTTACTAGTGGGCATGGGTTTGGCGTGGGTTTGGCGTAGGTTTGGCATGGGTTTCGAGTGGGTTTGGGTTACTAGTGGGCGTGGGTTAGGCGAGGGTTTGGCGTGGGTTTGGAGTTGGTTTGGCGTGGGTTTGGTGTGGGTTTGGCGTGGGTTTGGCGTGGCTTAGGTGTGGCTTTGGGTTACTAGTAACGCCCTCTAGTAACCCACGGGTTTGGCGTGGGTTTGGCGTGGGTTTGGGTTAGTAGTGGGCGTGGGTCACTGGGTTACTAATTACGCCCACCAGTAACCCATGCCAAACCCACGGGTAACCTACCTGAAACCCACGCCCACTAGTAACCCACGGGCTTGGGTTACTAGTGGGTATTACTAGTGGGTGTGGGCTTGGCGTGGGTTTGGCACGGGTTTGGGTTTGAATTACTAGTGGGCATGGGTTTGGCGTGGGCTTGGGTTACTAGTAACACCCAGTAGTAACCCAAACCCGTGGGTTACGAGTAACGCCCCTTAGTACCCATGGGTTTGGCGTGTGTTTGGGTTACTAGTATCGCCCACTAGTAACCCAAACCTATGGGTATGGTGTGGGTTTGGGTTACTAGTGGGCGTGGGTTTGGCATGGGTTTGGCGTGGGTTTGGGTTACACGAGGGCGTGGGTTTGGTGTGGGTTTTGCGTGCGTTTGGCGTGGGTCTGGCATGGGTTTGGAGTGGGTTTGGCGTGGGTTTGGCGTAGGTTTGGTGTGGGTTTTGCGTGCGTTTGGTGTGGGTTTGGTGTGGGTTTGGTGTGGGTTTGGGTTTAGCTTAGTGGGCGTGGGTTTGGCGTTGGTTTGGCGTGGGTTTGCCGTTGGTTTGGCGTGGGCTTGGGTTACTAGTGGGCATGGGTTTGGCGTGGGTTTGGCGTTGGTTTGGCGTTGGTTTGGGGTTGGTTTGGCGTGGGTTTGGGTTACTACTAACGCCCACTAGTAACCCAAACCCATGGGTTACTAGTATCGCCCACTAGTAACCCATGGGTTTGGAGTGGGTTTGGGTTACTACTAATGCCCACTAGTAAGCCATGAATTTGGCGTGGGTTTGGGTTACTAGTAACGCCCACTAATAACCTTAACCCATGGGTTTGGCGTGGGTTTGGGTTACTAGTGGGCGTGGGTTTGGCATGCGTTTGGCTTGGGTTTGGGTTACTAGTAGGCGTGGGTTTGGGATGGGTTTGGCATGGGTTTGCGAAACTAGTGGGCGTGGGTTTAGGTTACTAGTGGGCGTGGGTTTGGCGTGGGTTTGGCGTGGGTTTTGTTTACTAGTGGGCGTTACTAGTAACCCAAGCCCACGCCAAACCCACGGGTTAGAAGTAACCCAAGCCAACGCCACAGCCACGGGTTACAAGTAACGCCCACTAGTTACCCAAACCCACTAGTAACCCATGGGTTTGGGTTACTAGTAACACCCACTAGTTACGCCCACTAGCAACCCAAGGGTAACCCAAACCCACGGGTTTGGCGTGGGTTTGGGTTACTAGTGGGCATGGGTTACTAGTAACGCCCACTGGTATCCCACTGGTAATCCATGGGTAACTAGTAACGCCCACTTGTAACCCAAACCCACGCCCACTGGTAACCCATGGCTTTGGGTTACTAGTATGCGTGGGTTTGGCGCCAAACCCACGCCAAATCCACGCCAAACCCACGCCAAACCCACGCCAAACCCCACGCCAAACCCCACGCCAAACCCCACGCCAAACCCACACCCACTAGTAACGCCCACTAGTAACCGAAACCCGTGGGTTATTCGTGGGCGTGGGTTACCCGTGGGTTTGGCGTGGGTTACTCTTGGGCGTTACTAGTAACCCACGCCCACTAGTAACCCAAACCCATGCCAAACCCACGCCAAACCCGTGGGTTTGGGTTACGTGTGGGTTACTAGTGGGTGTAACTAGTGGGCGTAACTAGTGGGTGTTCCTAGTGGGTTTGGGTAACTAGTGGGCCTTACTAGTAACCCACGGGTTTGGCGTGGGTTTGGGTTACTAGTAACCCACACCAAACCCATGGGTTACTAGTGGGCGTTACTAATAACCCACGCCAAACCCACGCCCACTAGTAACCCACGGGCTTACTAACAACCCATGGGTTGGGTTATTAGTGACGCCCACTAGTAACCCAAACCCACTAGTAATCCAAACCCACTAGTAACCCAAACCCACTAGTAACCTAAACCCGTGGGCTTGGCGTGGGTCATGGCATGGGTTACTAGTGGGAGTGGGTTACTAGTAACGCCCACTAGTAACCCAAACCCCTGGGTGACTAGTTGGCATGGGTTTGGCGTCGGTTTAGCGTGGGTTTGGGTGGGTTTGGGTTACTAGTGGGCGTTAGTAGTGACCCAAACCCACGCCAAACCCATGCCAATCCCACGCCCACTAGTAACCCATGCGTTTGGGTTAGTAGTAACGCCCACTAGTAATCCAAACCCACACCAGACCCACGCCAAACCCACACCAAACCCACGCCCACTAAGCTTTACCCAAACCCACACCAAACCCACACCAAACCCACACCAAACGCACGCCAAACCCACGCCAAACCCACGCCAAACCCACTCCAAACCCATGCCAAACCCACGCCAAATGCACGCCAAACCCACACCAAACCCACTCCCACTAGTAACCCAAACCCACTCCAAACCCATGCCAAGGCCACGCCAAACCCACGCCCACTAGTAACCCAAACCCACGCCTACTAGGAACCCCAACCCACGCCAAACGCACGCCAAACGCACGCCAAACCCACGCCCACTAGTAACCGAAACACACGCCAAACTTACGCCCACTAGTAACCCAGACCCACGCCAAACCCACGCCAAACCCACGCAAACTAGTAACCTAAACCCATGGGTTTCTAGTGGGTGTGGGTTTGACGTGGGTTTGGGTTACTAGTGGGCGTTACTAGTAACTTTAACCCATGGGTTACTACTGGGCGTGGGTTTGGGTTACTAGTGGGCGTAGGTTTGGCGTACTAGTGGGCGTAGCTTTGGCGTACTAGTGGGCGTTACTAGTAACCCAAACCCATGGGTTACTAGGTTTGGGTTACTAGTGGGCATGGGTTTGGAAAACCATGTCAAATCAACGCCAAACGGACGCCAAACCCACACGAAACCCACGGGTTACTAGTGGGCGTGGGTTTGGAAACCCACGCCAAACCCATGCCAAACCCATGCCAAACCCATGCCAAACCCACGCCAAACCCACGCCAAACGCACGCCAAACCCATGCCAAACCCACACAACCAAACCCATGGGTTACTACAAGGCGTGAGTTTGGAAACCCACGCCAACCCCATGCCAAACCCATGCCAAACCCACGCCAAATGCACGCCAAACCCACTGCTTACTAGTGGGTGTGGGTGTGGGTTTGGGTTACTGGTGGGCGTGGGATTGGCGTGGGGTTGGCGTGGGGTTTTTCGTGGGTTTGGCGTGGGTTTGGCGTGGGCTTGGCGTGGATTTGGCGTGGGTTTGGCGTGGGTTTGGGGTCGGTTTCCAAACCCACGCCCACTAGTAAGCCAAACCCATGCTAAACCCACGCCGCACCCACGCCAAACGCACGCTAAATCCATGGGTTACTAGTAACGCCTAGTAGTAACCCAAACCCACGCCCACTAGTAACCCATGGTTTTGGGTGACTAGTGGGCTTTGGTTTGGCGTGGGTTTGGCGTGTGTTCGGCGTGCGTTTGGCGTTGGTTTGGCGTGGGTTTGGCATGGGTTTGGCCTGGGTTTGGCGTGGTTTTGGAGTGGGTTTGACGTGGGTTTGGCGTGGGTTTGGGTTACTAGTTTGGCGTGGGTTTGGGTTACTAGTGGGCGTTACTATTAACACATTGGTTTGGCGTGGGGATTGGCTACTAGTAACGCCCACTAGTAACCCAAACCCACATCAAACCCACGGCAAACCCTCACCCACTAGTAACCCAAACCCACGCCAAACCCATGCCAAACCCATGCCCACTAGTAACCCAAACCCACGCCAAACGCATGGGTTAAGGTTACTAGTGGGCGTTACTAGTAACCCAAACCCACGCAAAACCCATGGGTTACTAGTGGGCGTTAGTAGTCACCCAAACCCATGCCAAACCCATGGGTTACTAGTGGTCGTTACTAGTAACCCACTAGTAACCCATTGGTTTGGCGTGGGTTTAAGTTACTAGTATTGCCCACTAGTAACCCAAACCCACGCCAAACAAACGCCAAATCCGCGCAAAACCCACGCCCACTAGTAACCCAAACCCACGCCCACGAGTAACCCAAACCCACACCAAACCCATGCCAAACCCACGCCCACTAGTAACCCAAACCCACGAAAAACCCATGGGTTTGGGTTACTAGTGGGCGTTACTAGTAACCAAAACCCACGCCAAATCCACGGGTTACTAGTGGGCGTTACTAGTAACCCACGGTTTTGGGTTACTAGTGGGTGTTACTAGTAACACAAACCCACGCCAAACCCAAACCCTCGGATTTGGGTTACTAGTGGGCGTTACTTCTAACCCAAACCCACGCCAAACCCATGCCCACTAATAATCCAAACCCAAACCTGCGCCTAACCCAGGCCAAACCCACACCATCTAGTAACGCCCATTAGTAACCCAAAGTCGTGGGTTACTAGTGGGCGTGGGTTTGCGGTAGGTTACCCGTGGGTTTGGCGTGGGTTACTTGTGGGCGTTACTAGTAACCTAGTAACCCACGCCCACTAGTAACCCAAACCCACCCCAAACCCACGGGTAACCCAGTTACCCACACCCACTAGTAACCAAACCCACGCCAAACCAAGTAATCCACGCCTAACCCACGCCAAACCCAGGAACCCACGCCCACTAGTAACCCAAACCCATGCCAAACCGACGCGAAACCTGTGGGCTTGGGTTACCCGTGGGTTACTAGTGGGCGTTACTAGTGGGCTTTACTAGTCACCCAAACCCATGGGTTACTAGTGGGTTTGGGTAACTAGTGGGCGTTACTAGTTACCCACAGTTTTAGCGTGGGTTTGGGTTACTTTTAAACCGTGGGTTTGGGTTACTTTTAAACCGTGGGTTTGGCGTCGGCTTGGGTTTCTAGTAACCATCGCCAAACCCATGGCTTACTAGTGGGCATTACTAGTAACCCACTAGTAACAACCACTAGTAACACCCACTAGTAACCCACTAGTAACAACCACTAGTTACTACTGGGCGTGGGTTTGAAAACCCACACCAAACTCATTCCAAACCCACGCCAAACCCATACCAAACCCACACCAAACCCACGCCAAACCCATGCCAAACCCACGCCAAACCCACTCCAAAGCCACGCAAACCCACGCTCACTAGTAAACCAAAACCCATGGGTTACTTCAGGGCGTGGGTTTGGAAACCCACGCCAAACCCACGTCACACCCACGCCAAACCGACGCCAAAGCCACGCCAAATCCACGCCAAACCCAGCGTTACTAGTTGGTGTGGGTTTGGGTTACTAGTGGGAGTGGGTTTGGTGTGGTTTGTCGTGGGGTTTGGTGTGGTTTGTCGTGGGTTTGGTGTGGTTTGTCGTGGGGTTTGGCGTGGGTTTGGCGTGGGCTTGGGTCACTAGTAACCCACGCCAAACCCATGGGTTACTAGTGGGCATTACTAGTAACCCACTAGTAACACCCACTAGTGGGCGTGGGTTTGGAAACCCACGCCAAACCCACGTCAAACCCACGCCAAACCCAYGCCRAACCCACACCAAACCCACGGGTTACTMGTGGGCATGGGTTTGGAAACCCACACCAAACTCATTCCAAACCCWYGCCAAACCCATACCAAACSCACGCCAAACCCACGCCAAACCCACGCCAAACCCACTCCAAACCCACGCCAAATCCACGCTCACTAGTAAACCAAACCCATGGGTTACTACTGGGCGTGGGTTTGGAAACCCACGCCMAACCRRCGCCACACCCACGCCACACCCACSCCAAACCCACGCCAAACCCACGCCAAATCCACGCCAAACCCATCGTTACTATTGGGTGTGGGTTTGGGTTACTAGTGGGCGTGGGTTTGGCGTGGTTGGTCGTGGGGTTTGGCGTGGGTTTGGCGTGGGTTTGGCATGGGTTTGGCATGGAATTGGCATGGGTTTGGCGTGGGTTTGGCGTGGATTTCCAAACCCACGCCCACCAGTAACCCAAACCCACGCCCACTAGTAACCCAAACCCACGCCAAACCAGCGCCACACCCACTCTAAACCCACGTCAAACCCACACCAAACCCACGCCAAACCGACACCACACCCACTCTAAACCCACGCCAAACCCACGCCAAATCCACGACAAACCCATGGGTTACTAGTAACGCCCACTAGTAACTCAAACCCACGCCGACTAGTAACCCATGGGTTTGGGTTACTAGGTAGCATGGGTTTGGCGTGGGTTTGGTGTGGCGTGGGTTTGGCGTGGGTCTGGCGTGGGTTTGGTGTGGGTTTGGCGTGGAATTCCGAACCCACGCCCACTAATAACCCATGGGTTTGCCGTGGGTTTGGTGTGGGTTTGGCATGGATTTAGCGTGGGTTTGGCGTGAGTTTGGCGTGGGTTTGGCGTGGGTTTGGTGTGGGTTTGGCTTACCAGTTTGGCGTGGGTTTGGGTTACTAGTGGGCGTTGCTAGTAACCCATGGGTTTGGTGTGGGTTCAGGGTACTAGTAACGCCCACTAGTTACCCAAACCCACGCCAAACCCACGCAAAACGCACGCCCACTAGTAACCCAAACCAACGCCCACTAGTAACCCAAACTCACGCCCACGAGCAACCCAAACCCACGCTAAACCCACGCCAAACCCACGCCCACTAGTAATCCAAACCCATGCGAAACCCACGCCTAACCCATGCCAAACCCATGGGTTACTAGTAACCCAAACCCGTGGGTTACTAGTAACCTAAACCCGTGGGTTACTAGTGGGCGTGGGTTTCACGTGGTTTTCCAGTGGGTTTGGCGTGGGTTACTAGTGGGCGTTACTAGTAATGCACGTCCACTAGTACCCCAAACCCACGCCAAACCCGTGGGTTTGGGTTACCCATGGGTTACTAGTGGGCGTTACTAGTAACCCAAACCGATGGGTTACTAGTGGGTTTGCGTAACTAGTGGGCGTTACTAGTAACCCACGGGTTTGGCGTGGGTTTGGGTTACTACGAACCTGTGGGTTTGGCGTGGGCTTGGGTTACTACTAACACATGCTAAACTCATGGGTTACTTGTGGGCGTTACTAATAACCCACGGGTTTACTAATTACCCATGGGTTTGGGTTACTAGTAACGCCCACTAGAAACCCAAACCCACAAGTAACCCAAACCCGTGGGTTTGGCGTTGGGTTGGCRTGGGTTACTAGTGGGAGTGGCTTACTAGTGGGTTTGGATTACTTGTGGSCGTTACTAGTAACCCAAACCCACGCCAATCCCACGCCAAACCCATGGGTTTGGGTTACTAGTAGATTTGGCGTGGGTTTGGGTTACTAATAACCCATGGGTTTGGCGTGGGTTTCGCGTGGGTTTGGTTTACTAGTAAGGCATGGGTCTRGCGTGGGTTTTGGTTACTAGTAACCCATGGGTTTGGATTACTASTGGGCRTTACTACTAACCCAAATCCACGSCAAACCCATGGGTTACTAGTAATCCAAACCCACGSCAAACCCACACCAAACCCATGCACACTAGTAACCGAAACCCACACCAAACCCACGCCAAACCCACGCCAAACGCACGCCAAACCCTTGCCAAACCCACACCAAACCCACGCCAAACCCACACCAAACCCACGCGAAACGCACGCCAAACCCACGCCAAACCCACGCCAAACCCATGCCAAACCTGTGCCAAACCCATGCCAAGCCCACACGAAACCCACGCCAACTAGTAACCCAAACCCACGCCAAACCCATGCCAAACCCACACCCACTAGTATCCCAAACCACGCCCACTAGTAACCCAAACCCACGCCCACTAGGAACCCAAACCCAAGCCAACTACGATCCCAAACCCACGCCAAACCCATGCCAAACCCACGCCCACTAGTAACCGAAACCCACGCCATACTTACACCCCATAGCTACCCAAACCCACGCCAAATCCACGCCAACTAGTAACCCAAACCCATGGGTTTCTAGTGGGTCTGGGTTTGACGTGGGTTTGGGTTACTAGTGGGCGTTACTAGTTACCCAAACCCATGGGTTACTAGTGGGCGTGGGTTTGGAAACCCATGCCAACCCCACGCCACACCCATGCCAAACCCACGCCAAACCCACGCCAAACCCATGCCAAATTCACGCCAAACCCACGCCAAACCCACGGCAAACGCACGCAACCAAACCCATGAGTGACTACTGGGCATGGGTTTGGAAACCCACGCCAAACCTATGCCAAGCCCACGCCAAACCCACGCAAAATCCACGCCAAACCCACTGGTTACTTGTGGCTGTGGGTTTGGGTTACTGGTGGGCGTGGGTTTGGGATGGGGTTGGCGTCGGGTTTGGCGTGGATTTGGCATGGGTTTGGTGTGGGTTTGGCGTGGATTTGGCGTGGATTTGGCGTGGATTTGACGTGGGTTTGGCGTGGGTTTGGCGTGGGTTTCCAAACCCACGCCCACTAGTAACCCAAACCCACACCAGACCCACGCCAAACCCACGCTAAATCATGGGTTTGGGTTACTAGTGGGCGTGGGTTTGGCGTGGGTTTGGCGTGGGTTCGGCATGGGTTTGGCGTTGGTTTGGCGTGCGTTTGGCATAGGTTTGGCGTGGGTTTGGTGTGGGTTTGGCGTGGGTTTGGCGTGGGTTTGATGTGGGTTTGGGTTTCTAGTTTGGCGTGGGTTTGGGTTACCAGTAACGGCCACCAGTAACCCAAACCCACGCTAAACCCATGCAAAACCCACGCCAAACCCACAACCACTAGTAACCCAAACCCACGCCCACTAGTAACCAAAACCCACGCCAAACCCATGGGTTACTAGTGGGCGTTGGTAGTAACTCAAAACAACGCCAAACCCATAGGTTACTAGTGGGTGTTTCTAGTAACCCATGGGTTTGGCGTGGGTTTGGGTTACTAGTAACGCCCACTAAAAACCCAAACCCATCCCAAACCAACGCCAAACCCACGCCAAACCCAAGCCCACTAGTAACCCAAACCCACGCCCACGAGTAACCCAAACCCACGCCAAACCCATGCCAAACCCACGCACACTAGTAACCCAAACCCACTCCAAACCCGTGGGTTACTAGTGGGCGTTACTAGTAATCCAAACCCACGCCAAACCCATGGGTTAGTAGTGGGTGTTACCAGTAACCCACGGGTTTAGGTTATTAGTCGGTGTTACAAGTAACCCAAACCCACGCCAAAACCAAACCCACGGGTTTGGGTTACTAGTGGGCGTTACTAGTAACCCAAACCCACGCCAAACCCGAATCAAGCCCACGCCAAACCCACGCCAAACCCACACCCACTAGTAACGCCCACTAGTAACCCGAACCCGTGGGTTACTAGGGGGCGAGGGTTTCAGGTGGGTTACCCGTGGGTTTGGCGTGGGTTACTGGTGTGCGTTATTAGTAATCCAGTAACCCACGCCCACTAGTAAGACCCACGCCAAACACTTGGGTTACTAGTGGGCGTTACTAGTGAACGTTACTAGTAACCCAAACCCATGGGTTACTAGTGGGCTTGGGTAACTAGTGGGCGTAAGTAGTAACCCACGGGTTTGGTGTGGGCTTGGGTTTCGACTAACCCGTGGGTTTGGCGTGGGCTTGGGTAACTAGTAACCCACGCCAAACCCATGGGTTACTACTGGGCGTTAGTAGTAACCCACTAGTAACACCCACTAGTAACACCTACTAGTGGGCGTGGGTTTGGAAACCCACTCCAAACCCACGTCAAACCTACGCCAAACCCATGCCGAGCCCACACCAAACCCATGGGTTACTAGTGGGCGGGAGTTTGGAAACCCACCCCAAACTCATCCCAAACCCACGCCAAACCCATGCCAAACCCACGCCCAAACCACGCCAAACCAACGCCACACCCACTCCAAACCCACGCCAAACCCACGCTCACTAGTAAACCAAACCCATGGGTTACTACAGGGCGTGGGTTCACAAACCCATGCCAAACCCAAGCCAAACCCACGCCAAACCCACGCCCACTAGTAACCCACCACTCTAAACCCACGCCAAACACACGCCAAACCCACGTCAAACGCCCACTAGTAACCCAAACCGACGCCCACTAGTAACCCATGGGTTTAAGTTACTAGTGGGCGTGGGTTTGGCGTGGGTTTGGTTTGGCGTGGCTTTGGCGTGGGTTTGGCATTGTTTGGGCGTGGGTTTAGCGTGGGTTTGGCGTGGGTTTGGTGTGGGTTTCCAAACTCACGCCCACTAGTAACCCGTGGGTTTGGTCTGGGTTTCCAAACTCACGCCCACATGTAACCCAAACCCATGCCTAACCCACACCAAACCCACAGGTTACTAGTGGGCGTGAGTTTGGCAACCCACCCCAAACTCGTCCCAGACACACGCCAAGCCCATGCCAAACCCACGCTCAAACCACGCCAAACCCACGCCAAACCCACTCCAAACCCACGCCAAACCCACGCTCACTAGTAAACCAAACCCATGCGCTACTACAGGGCGTGGGTTCACAAACCCACGCCAAACCCACGCCAAACCCACGCCCACTAG
>BFEA01001531.1:0-21324 GCA_003427395.1 Chara braunii
GCCACGAGTACCACATAGTACCCCAACAGCGCAAATGCTTGCGAATGCTCGCATGGCTGGTCGATATAAGGAGGCCATGCGCGCGCACAACTCTTATACGAAAGTCCAGCGCTCGGTACCTACCTGATTCTCGCAGCATAAAGTTATGGGTTGGATACTGAAGGGACTTGGAGTGTTGTGATGTTGTGTTTGTTTTGTGTTTTTCCATGTGTTATGTGTGGGTAGATGTAAATGTTGTGGTGCAACGAGTGGTTTGTGTGATGCGTCCTAGTCGACCGGCACCGAGTCGCGTTTGGGACCTCAGCCCCCCAGTACATCGATTCACGTGCGGGTCCGATTTTCGGGCGTTCAACCGCGCGTAACCCCCTATGCTACAGCGAACGAGAAACGCCCTTGGCTGGACCACCTCTGCAATTGCATACGAAAAGCTTTCGCATGTGGTTCGGTAGCTCGGCAGGGATACACCCACCTAAGGGATGGTGACAGCTCCCGCAGGTGGAGGTAAAGCGGTGCCTCACGTGACTCTGTCCTGTCGCAGGGACTTGCGAGAGGTACGGCCGGCGCACTCGGCCGGAGCGGCACCTCGCTCTCCGCGACGGAAGTCCTGCCAAATCCTGCGTGACGCGGTCGGGAGGGTCCCCTTGCGGAACGATGTGCTCGACAGGTGGCGCCGTTGCCGGGGAATCTCGGCTGCCTACCGGGGTCCACAGTGAACGAACCCAGGTTAAGAGCAGGCTGATGATTMAGGCAAAACGACAACCCTTGAGGAAGAAGTTTGATGATGATATGAGTATTGTGCTATCTTCGGTGGCCTAACAAAATTTATTTTTGATTGCGAGTAAGGTTGAGAGTGTGCCTTGTGTGTATTCGTTTCAAATAATAGAGTCGGAATTACGATATAAAGGTCGGATAGACTATCTTAGTTATTAAAAGTATGTTCGATCGAATAACRGAACTAKAGAATTTAGAGGTTTGACGGCAGGTCGTTTGTCGAAATCRTTTTTTTTTCGCAACAGGTCTTGAGGAAGGACAAAGATGCCGGACTCCGATGGAATCGAGCGGGGCCCWGGTGCTACACCYRAGGACTTCGTCAAGGCTTTGGAAAAGAGAGAGATGGCACGRCTTCAGGTGCCCAAGGTTAACATCTTCCACTTCAATGAGGATAGGGTGTCCGAGTGGCTTGAGCTGTTGGAACAGGTCACTTGCGAGGCATCAGAGGCAGACAAATTCAAGYTGATGCCTMGGTACGTATGGTGGGAGCTTAGACCTGAGGTAATGAAAGTAGCGGCAGGCGCAAATGGTGAGTGGGCAAGGTTTAAAGGGGAGATGCAGAGGCGTTTCAAGTTAGGGGACGACCTGCTCACAAAAGAAGACCTGGAAATGTTGAGACGGGACGAGTTCTCCACGGTAGGAGCCTTTGCCACAGCATTTGAGAAGATGGCAAAGAAAGTCCGAGGGCTGGCAGAAGAAGAATAGTGTGCCACTTTCCTGGGCACTTCAAGAATTGGGAAGCCTCGTCGCTTACCAAGAAAGTTGCGCCAGGAAAGAAACTGACTTGGGGTGCCATAAAAGAAGGCGTGCTAGAGGGAGAATTGGACCAGGTAGACATCTTTCAGATGAGACAGGCTAGGAACAAAAGGAAGACTTTGGATACTATCACTAGTGATGGGCGCCACTTCAAACAAATGATAGAAAATGTTGTGGCCCAACACGATGAAGAGAAGGAGGCAAAAAAGAAGGGTATGGCGACGCCACAAGCCTAAGGGAGAGGAAAGAAGGTGGTAGTGCTAGAGGAGGAGGAAGAAGAAGAAGAGGAGCCTAAACCACAAAAGTTAACAAAGGCTCAAAGGAAGGCAAGGAACACGACTCAAGGGGGGCAAGGCTCAGGAAAAGGTCAAGCCCCGCAGACTGTAGCGGCGCCACCCCCTGAGTCGTCCAGTCAAGCCACACCAGCACCCTGTGGGTCATGGCCAGGTTGTGGACCTCCCAGTCATTGGCATGGGCACTGTTCAAATGCACCATGGCCAACGGGCGGGCCGCATGGATCATGTGCCGGAGCGCCGATGAGTACGGCTTCCTGTGGATGGTCGGGACCCCTGTCTCAACAGGTGAGTCACTTCAACCCACCGCCAAACCAACCTCAGCAGTCGGCCCCATAAGGATCACAAGGGAATCAAGGTGGTGGAAGAGGACAAAATCAAGGATGGGGCCGAGGGCGAGGAAATGGTGGCCGCGGGGGATATGGGAGAGGAAACGCGAACAGTAACTCCCAGAGAGGAGGAAATGATGGGTGGAACGGTGCGGGGAGTCAGAGTGACCAGCAAGGTGGTGGAGGATATGGAAGAGGAAGGGTAGATTGGAGAAATGCCATCTGTTGGCATTGTGGCCAGAAGAGCCACACAATTAAGTTCTATTAGGTCCGAAAGAGTGATGAAAGAGATGGTCTTATAAGTTCATGCTATGATGGTGATTTTTTCGACATGTACGGTGAGTACATAGACCCGAGAATCCCAGGGGGGATAAGGGAAGAAGCTCTGCGCCGTGMTAGTGCCCCAGCTCCACCAKCTCCTCCGRYCGCTTTCYGTATTTGGCAAGAAGTAGAAGACCGTCAGGGCGTRAGGATAGAGGAGATAAGYGAAAGTGAAGAGGTTSAACAGGGATTGAGGGCCGACACCATAAAGGAGGAGCCTATAGTGGTTGAATCCGACGACGACGAGCAAGATGGTGGCCACGGCAGGGCAAGAGATACGATGGAGAGAATGGAGGACCTGCTGGCAAAAATCAGGAGGTACCAGGATAGGCTGACCACTCTTTGTGAGGAGGTCAACAGGTGGAAAGGAGAATTACGATTGGTGTACCTTATCGATTCAGGCCCAGGGGCACAAGGCGGGTCTGGAAACCTGCCGGAGTGACTGTCACGACGCCAACTCCTAGGTCTGGGATGACCTTCAGGCCGCCGTCAAGAGCCGGAAGGGCAGCTTTGGCGGCACGCACTAGATCGAAGGGAGCGCCCAACTCAAGCCAGCCCACTCAGGACAGCCCGGGACCCAGTGGCGAGAAAGAGACGGTAGAGATTCCAGAGGATGAGGAGAACGAGGATGAAAAGTTGAGGAAGGAAGAGGACAAGAAGGCTGAAGAGAGAGCCCAAAAGAGGGGCGCCAAAGCGAGCGCTGATAAAAAGCAGGAGGGAAAGAAGAGAAAGTATAAGGTCAGAATGGAGGAGGGGTTYGACGTGGAAGGAATRGTCGATCGACTCCTTGAAGGCCATAACRACCTAATGAACTTAAAAGAAATCCTCRCCTCCGCTCCAAAATTGAGGGACGAGCTGAAGGCTCGATTGTCCAGAAGATTAGTAGCAAGTGTGCGCTTAAGGACCATTATCCCCAAGGAAGGCGAGTGGGCTGAAACAGGCACAAAGATGGACTGGAAGTCCRTGGCGTGCGGGTGCATAGAAGTGATGGTAAAGGGTAAGCCGTGCACCGCAATGATAGACACGGGGGCGAAAAKGAACCTCATCAAAGAGGAACATGCGATTCGTCTGGGGATGGAGATCGATCGCTCCGACAATGGGGTCCTCATGGGGGCAAATAGCAGGTCTGTATTTATAGGGACCGCGTCAAGCGTGGTTGTCGAGATCGGCAGGGTAAAAGTAAGGAGTTGCTTCTTTGTAATGGCAGATCTTGATCACCCTATTCTGCTGGGCCGATCATTCCTAAGTAGGACTGAGACTCTCATCATTAACAAACATRATGGGACCATGTTCTTGGCACTTTGCGACCCTGTGTGTGGAAATTATGAGGTAATGACATGTAAGAACAYAGGGCCACRAAGTATAAGGAATCGACCTAACCCCGACTYTTTTACTATCGAARAGTCAGAGGAAGAAAGGATGAGGATGGAAGGCGGAGAGTCTGAAGGAGATGATCCGTCAGAGGTTTTGACACTCTGCCTGGCAAACATAGGGGATGCCATGGACATAGTATCCACCTACGGAATGGCAGACCCTGTGGCAGTAGAGKYCCTCAGGGAAAAGGTGATGGAGAGGAGAGGTGAAGGTGAGGCAGAACTCGTATATCGAGTGTCTGGGAGGGTAGGTGGAACCGCAGGAGCACACCCCCGAACTGCAACTCGGCTTTTTTTAGGGGTAAGCTCAAGCAGGGTTCACAAAGGCGGTACAAAAGGGTAGATCAGAAGTGCCGCTCTGTTCCTGTACTCGTCGCAGAGGAGCAAGAAATTTATTACGAGCGGGAACGAGAGTTGATATGGCAGATGCGAGAGGATGCACAGAATGGGCCATGTCGTATCACTCCTGAGACAGAAAAGACACTGATTATAGGGGAGCTCGGCTTCCTTACGGCGCAAGAGGAGAAGCTTATGGTAAAGACCATAAGAGGAAGGCATACTGCATATGCCTTCAATGATGATGACCGAGGCCGTCTGGACGTGGATAGAATCCCGATGATTAAGATACAAACCGTTCCCCACGAGCCATGAAACTTGCAGGGTGCGCGGTATCCTAATCCTGCTGATGAAGAAAAGGTAGTTAGCTACCTTGACGGAGAAATCCGCACACATGTGTCCGACTACTCGAGCGGACCGTATGCATCCCCTTGGTTTTGTTTCGTCAAACCAAACGGGATCTTAAGGTGGGTACAGGATTTGCAGCGCATGAATGCTGCAACTGTGAGAGATGCAGGAGGTCTCCCTAACGCAGATGCGCTTTCAGAGGCATGCGCTGGGAGAACCATCATATCTCTTATAGACTTATATTCTGGTTACGACCAGTTTCCTGTTTACCCCTCTAACAGGCCGATGACGGCAATGCATACCCCTCGAGGGTTAATTCATATGAACGTCGCACCGCAGGGGTGGACAAATGCAGTCGCCATGGTCCAGAGGCACATGGTGAGGGCAATACAGCCAGTAAGCCCTCACATTACTCAGCCTTACATTGATGATCTGGCCGTAAAAGGGCCTAAAGAGAAGAACGAGCAGGAGGTAATGCAAGGGATTAGATACTTTGTCTGGAACCATGTGCAAGACTTGTGCAGGGTCCTAGACTTGCTAAAGGAGGATAACCTCACTGCAAGTGGGTCTAAATCGAGGCACTGCATGAGAGGGGCCACTATCTTGGGGTTTGTGTGCAACGAGAGGGGTCGTCGACCAGACACTAAGAAAACCAATAAGATTCTCGAATGACCAACCCCAATCGAGACTATTATGGAAGTGAGAAGTTTCCTCGGGACATATGGGTTCTGGAGGATCTTCATAAAAGGGTTTGCGGTAAAGACGGAGCAGCTTCGAAAGCTCGTACGCCAAGGACAAGACTGAGAATGGGGAGATAAGCAGGAGTTGGCGATAAAGGGCCTAAAGAAGGAATTCGAAGAAGGGGGTCTAGTACTGGGAGTACCAGACCACTCGGTGGTAATGACCAGGCCTTTTATTGTAGAGACTGATGCAGGGCCAACTGCGTTAGGAGGTGTGTTGATTCAGCAAGACCTTAACAGAGAGGAGCGGCCACTAAGGTTTGAAAGTCGCACGCTTAACACAACTGAGAGAAATTACTCTCAGTTTAAGCGCGAAACCTTGGCGGTTCTCCATTGCTTAAGGATCTTTAGAAACTACCTCTTCGGCAGTAGGTTCGTGTTGAGGGTGGACCCAACTGMTCTAGYCGGTTCTCTCAAGAATTTCGCTCCATCAGACCCGACTATCGCCAGGTGGTTAACATACATCTGGATGTTCGATTTTGAATTAGAGCGAATTGCAGGAAATAAGAATAGAGCAGACGGATTGAGTCGAGTCGACTGGGACAAAAATAATCAAGGAGTGATCGAGGATACTCCGCCAGTCGACGGGTTTCTGGACACTGAGGACGATGTGAGACTTCACATCAACTCCTAGTCGATGGTCGTGGGTAACTACGTTACTCCTGGGCAACCTGTGTGGCTCGCGCCTCCAAGACATGTATGACGGCCAGACTCAATCCTTAAGCCTTTCATCGAAGAGGACTCGTGGGGGATGTCAAACGTACAGTGGATGATGGATCTGGCCTTAGGAGACAAATACCAGTTGCACGAAGACCTACTCACGGTGGAAAATGGGGCGCAACAGGTGGAAGGGCACGAGAGGTCGATAGGCGGGATATACCTCTTGGCCAATGCTCTACTTCAGGACGAGGTGGCAAGGATCGGGGATCAGCGGCAAGGTGAGAATGAGAATGTAATCCACGAAGGAGAGGACGACGATTTTGAAGAGGGAGAGATAAAAGAGGTTTTTCGCACGGAGGAGTATGACGGGATATATCTTGAATTAGGAATGCTCCTTTCGTGTGAAATGAGAGAAAGGGATGCATGCGAGAAAGTCCTCAAGATGCGACCAATTTTTTTGGTAAGGGATGGCCATCTATTTATGAGGAGCAGAAGGAAGACTCCTAGAAGGGTAGTCTGTGGTATCACTCGTCAGATTGACGTCATAGCTGCCCTACATGATGGAAAGGCAGGTGGCCATAGGAGTAAGGATACAACTTACCTCAAAATACACGAGCTATACTATTGGGATGGCATGGGATGAATGATCAACGATTATTGCAAGTCATGTGTTCCATGTCAAGAGCGGTCTTCCATTAGACCTACGGAGCCGCTTCACCCAAGGTACATACGCGAGGTTGGCGCGGTCATACATTTGAACTTACTGGCAATGCCGCTGGGAGTAGGAGGATATAACTTCATCTTCGATGCACGAGACAACCTCTCCGGTTTTGTAGATGGCAGAGTCATACGCACAAAAATTGGTGAGACCTTGGTTCGATGCATTAAGGAGTATTACGTTCGCTATCCTTTTGTCTCCAGATTCGTAATGGACAGAGGGTTCGAATTCACTTGTGCTGAGGTGAAAAAACTGCTTAGAGGGTATGGAGTGATCGCAGAGTATACTACTGCGGCGCACCCTCAAGCTAATGCACCTGTGGAGAGGGGTCATAGTACGATTACGAATCTCCTCGCTAAGTGGACGAATGGTAGGCCAAATCAGTGGCCTAACTTCCTAAGGGTCGCCTTCTTCGTGGATAACATCACTGTCAGAAGAAGCACCAACTACGCGCCAGCAACGTTGTGGTATGGCAGGCATGCGACGTTCCCTATCGAAAGTTTCCTGAAGACTTGGAGGCGGCAGGATCTCGAGACAAACTTGTCATTTGAGGAACTGCTAGACTTAAGGGCTCGTCAGATTAATGCCATAGAGGACAAAATTGAAAGTGCGGCGAGTAAGGTGGCTGAAAGTCGACAGAGGGATAAGTTCAGGTGGGATAAGATGGCAAGGGTAAGAAAGGAGCCTCTCAAGGTGGGCGACATTGTGCTGTTGTACGATTCATCCCTAGAGAAGCAGTGGTCGCGAAAGTTGGACAAGAGGTGGTTAGGACCATACAGGGTCGCGAGGAGTGGAGAGCATGGGGCATACCAGATTGAAGAGTTGAATGAGACTGTCTGGAGAGATTGGGTGTCAGGCTCGAGGTTGAAGAAGTTTGTCGCTCGAGACGAGGTGAGCATGGGTCCCACAGTTTAGAATCCCAATTACTAGATAGAGATATATATATGAGGAAATTGTGTATGTTTCTCAGTAAAATGGTGTGATAGAGTATAGTATTAAGATAGATTTATATACGTGTATTTACACATGTATGTATAGGTATTTAAGGTAGATATGGGAGGGGAATGTCTGTCTCCTGTTTTGTTTGCCGAACCTGCTTACCCTCTGTGTGTTTTTGTCTGTCTCTTCCTTGTTGTGCAGGCTTGACACCAGTTTTAGGCAGTCATGCCAAGAGGGAGGGGAGGGGCAGGGCCAGTGGAAACCCCTCTGGGGGTTACCAGACAGGGGATGCAAATGAGGGCCAGGAGAGAGGACAGGTCACCCATTTATATAGGAGACAACGTTGAGCTGTTCATTGTTGGGTTCAGGAGGCACGGTCATGAGTTTGGATGGGATAGTAGCAGGATCCTGCAGGAGGTGCGAGGAGCAGGCGAGTGGGCACAGCCCCTTATCAACTTCGTCAGGGAGTCATCGACCTGGCAGGATTTTGAGAGGAAGATGGAGGGCTTGCACCCATCGCCACTAGGAAGGGATGGACAGCCCATCCGTTTTGATGCCACTAACCTATGGGAATTCCTGAAGGGCTACGATGAGTTTGCAGACAGCATCAACGAGCCACCAAGCCAGAGGGTGAGGGGTTTTATTTTGTTTGTGAGGGAGCACCTCAGGCCATTCGTCAGGTCTATTGTAGAGCCTGCCCAGAACTGGGGCCATTGCAAGAAATTGCTCTGGAATCACTATACTCCAGCACGTCAGGCTGAGGAGAGAAGGAGCATGGGAAGGAGGAGAAAGGAGCCAGAGACTGCAGAAAAGAGAACCTCTGAGCAGGGCATGACCTCGAGAGCTCAAAGGGATGGCCAGAAGAGAGAGCACAGGTCCCAGAGGCAGGAGAGAGGGGAGGACCAGCATCAGCAGAGGGAGGAACAGACTGTAGAGGGGACCCAGAAGGGAGGACCCTCAGGAGGATCAGATATACCTCCTATGCCTGCTCAAGTACCTGAGGCTATTCCTAGGCCACGCATGCAGCCAAAGGCGTCTTATAGGGCACAGGGTCAAGGGCAGGATGAGGATCAGGCTGCAAGGGAGAAGGAACAGGACAAGGAGGAGAGAGCAGCAATAGAGAGAGAGAGATCAGAGTCCAAATCAGACTCAAGAACATTGCGAAGCTGCACGAGAAGGTTGAGCAGGGAGAGCAGTCTGTGATACTAGAAGATAGAAAGGGGAATGGCTCACCTACTCAAGACGATGAGACTCCTCTTTTCACGGAGGCTTGGGACAACTTTGATAAGTTGTTGGAGGCAACAGGGAGGCCCAGGGAGCAGCATCAGGGGATGGGGGTTAGGCTGGTCTCTACAGACTTGCTTAGCCTGAAGGGCCTTATGAAAGAAGGTTTTGTGGCGGCCAAGACTTCTAATGAAAAGATGGCGCGGGCATCTCATGAGCAGAGAATGGACTGGCAGAAAGAAATAGGAAGTCTCAAGAAGGAGTTGGAGAGGCAGAACAAGGAGATGGAAGCCATGAAGACTAAGGTGGAGAAGGCCTGGGCAGGCAACGAGGCCATCAGACAGGTCAACCAGACCCTTAACAAGGTCAATGACAATCTGAGGACCTACTTGCAGACACAGCAGAACACCTTTCAAGTAAAGGAGGCAAAGTGGGAAAAGAGAATCATGGACCTTGAGGCCAAGTGTGCACAGCAGGCACCTACTGCACTAGTAGACTGGACAGAGGTCCAGAGGTTTAAGATCAGGAAGCAGTCTGCAGAGGTGGCCTTCAAGTGTTAGAAGGTGGAAGAGAGGGCAAACGAACAGAAGGATGAGGAAATCCCCCTGCTAGATAAGGAGATGTTACAGCCTGAGGAAGCTCTAGCAGGGAAGGAGTCAGAGACTGGAGAGTTTGAGTGGAGGACGCCCACAGTCTTGGCATATAAGGCGAGGCCACCAACAGAGGATGCGATGGATGAGGCTGCACTTCCCATGACTAAGGAGGAGAGTGGGGAGACAGGAGGTTCAGGAGAGTGTGGGACAGGCCAAGGCTGAGGTTGAAGAGAGGGAGGAGCTGGAGATCTCTCAGAAGACCCCACCACCTCAGGATATGCCTCTGGTTGCAGGTCTGGAGGATGCACTGGGATCTTGGGCCACTGGATCCAGGGCAGAGGAACGAGTGAGTGAGCAGATGGCACAGACAGATGACAGAGCAGCATGTCCCATTCCTCCAGAGCACCCGCAGCTGGAGGTCACCAGCGAGGCCACAGCAGCCCCCTCATCTGTACCCTCTCATGCAGCTGACAAGATGGAGCAGAAAAAGTTTGGAAGATGCTTCTACTGCAAAAGAGGCAAGCACCCACAGAAGACTTGTCCCAAAAGCCTCAAGGATGAGGCCGATGGTTTGTTTTCATGGGATCCATCTGGCGTGCGCAGGAACAGAGATGGGAACCTGATCCTGAAGACTCGTCATGGGATACGGGCGCAGTTGTATAGGCAACTGCAGGAGGACATGAGTGATCAGGAGTAGGATTTACGAATAGGGTCCGGAAAAGTCTAGATTCTGATATGTGTAGAACATCTCTGACTCACTAATGATGATGATTGTATATAGGAGAACACATGGAGGATTGGATCACGCTCATGTACATCAGTTAATTGAGTCATTACAGAAGTGTTTACTTTCGCATATAGACTTTCAGACTTAGTGTACATAGGATAGCATTGAGTGTGACACTGGCTACTTCGGTTTTCCTTTCTTTTTTTTAAGTGTGGTGTGGAGTGTTTCTAGGTAGTGCTTTTATGTGAGTTTATTATTCTTTCCCTTTCAAAGCAGGGTGAGTCAGACAGTGTGTGAGTGATGTGAGGTGTGGATACTCTGGCTCTCTTTTACTTTTTGACTTTCTTGGATATTTTGACTTTTTTCCAGATACTTTGATACCTTGTTGGATACCATGAGTCCTTGTTGGATACTACGAGTCCTTGTGCGATACTTGACTCTTTGTACGATACTTTGATTTTTTTTTTCTCGATATGGACAGGAGCCTTTGCTTATTTGCAAGGTCCTCACAATCTGTGTACTTGTGCGAGTCTCAAACTTCTTTCTTTTTGTGTGGTGTGTCACGCTCACTCTCAGTTGTGAACTTGCCCATATGAATGATTAATGTGATGAATCAAAATGTTGTGGACATGACCTGATTTGCACTATCTTCCTCTGTACTTAGGCATATCTGTTATTAGAACAGACGAAGTCATAAGCACAGTGAAAGAGAGTGCACCTCACGTCTGTCTGAAAGAAGGAATTCGGTGTTGTGTTTAAAAAGATCTGAGTGCTGATAAATGGAGAGGTCACAGCTAAAAGTTGTGTCTTTTGTGTGGTTCGAAAACGAGAGAAGGAGGCTCAATGGCCGTTGGGAAGGCCAAAATCTTTGTGAGAATTATAGATGAAAATTTTCTGGCAATTATGATAGGAAACTTTTGTGAGATGTCCCTAAGACGTGTGACCGCCGCCTGTTCTAATCAAAGTAAAGCGGGGCACAACCTTGTGGATAAGAGAAAGTTGTTGGAACACAGAGAGAAAGAGACACTATCCCCCCACATGGTCCGAGGTTAGGAGAGTATGTGAATCTAGAGGTTGTCCAGAGCTATTTGCCAGACCACAATGGTTAGTCTARGGGGACATATTTTGTGAGGCCAAGCTAAGGGGCTATACTTAGCATCGCTGGAACTGTAGAACCTAACTCCCAGCGAGGGYCGYTGACCGGCGCAACCTGGCAGCGGGACCACGACTCACCAATGGTTAAATCTTGAAGGGTCGGCCGCCCGGAGAGGTATAGCTAGGGGGGAGTCAGTGGGGTTGARCGAGTCTGAGAGYCGGTAAGTACGCCTATCGTTGCGCAACCAACGAGGGCATCATCGCTATATAACAACGCGATGAGCCGTGGATACGGTGTGATCGACCGTTCTGCGGTGGGCCAAGATGGAGACCTGAAACCTCCTGTGTAGACAYCACGGTGGGCAGTTATTATGAGAGATATTTGAGATCGTAAAAATTACCATTTTGGGAACTAAAGCTGCCTCGGTTTTTTAGAGAGGTCTCGGTTAGGGCCCGCGTCCTGAGTTATGACCCCGTACGGGGGACGATGACTCATTAGGAGACCCAACGATAAACCGGCAGATGTCTACGACGGAGGGAGGAGGGCTATCAATCTACTACTTGGAAGCGGGTATTACGCTGTAGTACGGATGACAGTACACCCTAACTCCTAGGCCAGGATGTGGGAGACCCAGGTTAAAACCCTGGCAGTGGAACGTCGTGACTGGGGTAGATTGACCAGATGCCTCTGACGGAGTCGAGCCGCCTAGTCGGAATGGTTCTTACCTCGTCAGCAGATGGGATTTTGAGTGCTTATAGCCTTTGATTCTTCGACGCGACGGGGACGTCGCTTAATAGGGTCCGGAAAAACTGTCGGCACCAATACCCTTACAAGGGTAATTGTGCGTACTTTTGCACCTCGCAGGAGGAGCACTCTTCATAAAATTTAAGGAAGTGGCATGCATTCGCTCAGTCGTGACTGACTCTTGAAAGTCAGGAAGTGGCGGGCGCACGCTTGGATGAGTTAGAGGGTGTGTGTATGGGCGTGCACTTTGTGGGCACGCGTTAGTTAAAATTTTTGACTAGTGTGAACAAACGAACCGCTCAATGGTTCAAGTTAGAAATAAGCTAGAAGTTTGGATAGCGTAGCGAGGACCGCAACTTCGGGCGCACTGACGAGGTCGCCACCGGCGCAAAGTTAGACCGTCGAGGCTATGGCTAGAGGAAAACTTTCGACTAACTTGCGGAAGGGCGGCGTTTTGAGGCCGTACCATGTGAAGCATGTAAGTACTATGTTTGACTATAAAGGTATCGGCGGTAGGAGCCATAACAAATTTTAGCTAGGTACGACGCGTGGATACGGCGCGAGCAAAAGTCGGAGTCTTTCCGACCAAAGACGATAAAAGCACGCTTTTTTTTATGAGTACGGCGGGCTACGAAAGCCTCATCCCATGACCGCGGCATGACGGGGCAGTGCGTGTGGTGAACTCAGCAATAGTTGTTCTCCAAGCGGAGAACATGGCCGTACGGGGCCTTGGGCTCAAGGTGCAGACCAAGAAAGGGCATTGGCGCACCCTTGCAGGCCCGGGTAGGCTGTAACGGTCTGTTGTTACTCTTCATCAGCAGAACTGCGCCTGCTGCAACCAGGCTTGGGCTTAGCCCGATTGGTTACACCATTGGATTTTCAACTTGGAGATCCTGGGATCGAGGCTGGCACGCTGCAGCAGAGGAGCGGAGGAGCGTTACGGAGTTAAACCGAGGGGTCGAGGGTCCCAAGGGACTATCCCCCTTGGTTTTGCGGGAAGTTCCGACCGCGGGCCCGTAAGGTGGGGCCAAGGTACGAGTCCCCACGGTTCCCCTCCCCCTACTCTGATTTTTTTCTAATTTTTCGAAATTTTTTAATTGATTATTATTTTTATTTATTCTTTTCTTATTTAAGTCCCATTTTGGGACGTGACCCGGTACCGGTCCGTGGACCGACTGTGAGTGCCAAGAGCTTAGCTCAGTGGTGCACTCATGAACTGTTGAAGTACAGACATGAGATSGAATCCAGATGATGGAACTTGATGAGTAAAACCTGTTACTAATGTATTGCCTGGGGCTGGTCGCCCGCGGCCCAGACGCCTGTCCTTCGGAACATCCGTTAAAATTGGAACGAAATAGAGAAGTTTAGAATAGCCCCGTGCCTACTCAAGACAGCGGACCAGATGGCATCAGGTCGCTGCTTGCTGACTCGTCTGCCAAGGCCGTAATCAACTCGCTGAGTGCGTTATCGAATAGTGCAGGAAAGAAGGTGAGGGAACGACTCGGAGTTGACGAGGGAGAACGGAGGGCAAGGAGAAGAGCGGGAGAGTGAAGTGAACCTGGACGCCATTTCGCGCCAGGTACGCTCAACGCAGAGAAAAAGGAGATGAAGACGAGAAGACAGAAGGGGAGTCAGGATACTTACAGGGTCAGGGYGTGCMKRCAAYAGAATCAGTCAACATTGCGCACGGGGTGTATCTCCCCTTAGTTTGGGAAAGAGTCGTTCTTATCGTGCACTGCTTTGATGGAGGTTGAGGCGGGCTGCTAGTCGTGCCATCGTCGATACTTCTGCATTCGTATCGTTACCAAGGTCGGGGTCTGCTGTGGATCAAGATCGTACTACACTCTTCGTCACTGCTTGTGATTAGGGCCGTGATGATCGCCTTCGACGTTATCTTCACCAGCCTCTCCGGCCCTCGCCCCGACGCTTTCTCCTCCATGAGTCGACCTGTCTAATCTGATTGAACCTGGCCGTACGAGTAGCAAGGTGCGTTCGCACATCGATGGTCACCTTCGAGATACTCGTCAACAGCTCGCCTGGTGCTCAACTCCACCGACTAACCGCGGATGGCACGTTAGCGCACCTAGCTGATTGTAAGTGAAGGAGTTATTCTCACCCCACTGAGATAGAGAGAGAGAGAGAAAGAGAGAGAGAGAGAGAGAGAGAGAGAGAGAGAGAGAGAGAGAGAGAGAGAGAGAGAGAGAGAGAGAGAGAGAGAGAAGAGAGGAGGAAAAGAGAGGAGGAGAAGAGGCACAAGGGGATGAAGAGCTAGAGTTAAGGCAGAAAACTAGAAGGAAGGGCAATAGGGGTGTGAACCTGGACAAGGACGTGGGCCAGGTTCACTGGGAAACAAAGGGGGAGGTGGCTATGGCAGAAACGAACTGCGACAAAGGTAAGAAAGGTATGACCCAGGCGATTTCCGACTAATCCAAGTAGGAAAAGGAGATAGTTGGGGTTTTTTTGGGGTGGGCGACCCCGAATCCGTGGTTAGTTGGGAGAAGAGATCAGCAGAAGAAAGAGTAAAAGAAAAAAGGTGCTGCGCGGAAGAGTCGAGGAGGAGAGAACAGTGGGAGTAAAAGCGTGTATCTCGGCCGATTCTCAACAGAATCGAGCGAGGTAGCAGACTAGACCAGGGTTTTTGGCCATTACGAACACAATGGCATCAACAGAATTCGGGGTTGGGGGATAGTTTTGAAGGTATGACCGGTTTAGGCTGCGCCTGGGAGTACAGGTGATGTATCTTCCCATAATCTGGGCAGGAGGTTCATCCCCACTCTGCTCAGTGAGGACCCAACCGGGAGCAGACATGTCTGAGGCAATGTATTTTGTGCTCCAATAAAAAATATATATATATAAAATAAAAAAAAGAGATAATAATAATAATAATAATTCTCGGTATTTTTCCAAAATAGCGGAGCGCAACGGGAATGTCGGTGAGGCTATTGGGTTTCGAGTACTCTTGTCATAAATTTTTGCCAAATGAAGACAGGTACTGTACAAATTGCTGTTGTTGGCCTATAACTAATTGCATTTCAAACTGCTACGAGTTTGATCTGCCTCCAAATTAATGCGGCTGTTGTTTCTTCATTTGGGGTCACCGCTAGCACCACAGTTTCAACATCTGTTGGCAATCCCCACCTCTCACAGGTGGTTGTTGAGTACCAGTTGTTATTTTTCGGGACTTACTACAGAGTATTCTCGGTCTAGCATCACTGTTATGTTGGGCTGCCACGTCGGGTAGTTGTTGTAGGTCTAAGCTACTGAGGTAGGTAACCGAGCGTGGGATTTAGAACAATTTTTAATACTGCTGTGTTTTTTCTGGTTGTTGTTGCTGCCTCCATTGGCCAGGAGACTGCCAGGTGGGTTGGTTTCTTGCCAACAGGTTGATGATGGGGGTTGCGGATCCGGACCCAAGTTGTATTACTGCCAGTGAGCCAACACCCTGCTGTTGCTGAAGMTGCTACGGRCGATCATGATTCGGATCATGAGATTACGGTTTTCAAGCGAGGGCGCTTGGCCGTACCCTTGAGGTAAATCCGTGGTCGGAGTCTGCACAGCCGATGTACGGGTATGCTTCAATCGCTGCTACACTTGCTGGTCTGCCTAGTGGATGCGCGCTGATGAAACGCTTTCGGTTGCTATTGAGCGCTGGCTGTGTGCATTGCCAAGCCCTCGTTGTGTTTTACTAAGCTAATTGCACATTTTATCTCACATTGTACACTATTGGGTAGGGTGTTGTGGCATCAGTGTTTGAGGTCGTGCACTGTTACAGTGTCTGACCGCTGCGCATGGTTGTTAAGTGCACAGTTTCAGCAGGTTGCTATATTTTAATTGTATTCTGAATATAGCGCAGGGGTATGCTTTATTCAGACGCTGTGATTTTAAGGCTGCGTAGAGGCTGAGTTGAGTACGACCGAGGAGAATTTAGTTATCATATGATTGGCTAGGTCAGTTGCAAGTGTCAAGTGTGCTATCACTAAGATTGGCAATACTACTTGATCCACGAAACAGTGATGTGAACTTGCAGCTAAGTGGAGCTGATGCTCGAGATGCAGCATGGATTCCAGCAATCAAAGTGCTTGCTGGCCTGCGCAGCCTCGTTTTTGTTGTTGAACAAACTGTGTGTCTTGAATGAGGTTGCTGTTTCTCCCAGGCTGGTGCAGTACTGAAGGGGGCAGTGGGTGAGCCACGTAGCTCTTGAGTTTTCGCTGGTACCATTGCTGGCTCAGACTGCTATGACGGCGAGGCCTGTGTTGGCTGTTGTTGATGGAAATAGACTGTCCTTTGTGAGAGAATTGAGCTTGCAGCAACGCCCATGTGTTGCTGAATGATGGGTCCTGCTAGCTGGCCTTGTATTAGGCAGAACTGCTACCACTATTAACCATGCCCGAGCTGCTGCTGGCTACAGCTGTTGCTGCTGCTGGCTACAACTGTTGTTGCTGTGGCCGCTGCTGAAGTTGGGGCTGCGTCTAACGGCTATTGCGGGCTGCTGTGCGGTGTGGCCCATGTGTCGCTGCTTCGCTGCTGTGGTGGCCATCTACAGATCGTACGTGCTGCGTTTACTGTTGTTATGCCCTGTAGGTTGGCGGTCTTGCGGCCAGTACCCCGTGCTTCATACCAAGGTTACCAACCCACTGGGTCAAAACGAGGGTCAACATAGCATAGTGGTGGTGTGAGGCTGATTGTAGCGTTGAAGGCTTACCGGTTGGTACTGCGACACTCGCGCTGTGGCACGAGGCAGCGAAACAACAGGTTGCGAAGCTGCTGGCCGCGTCTTTGGMTGGCATCGCGGTTTATTGTTGGATGAARCTACGGCTGRCCGCTGCATGCTGCGACTGAATGCTGTGAATAGCTGCTGCTGTTSTTCTGACTATGCACAAGACTACTGCTGCGGGYTGCTGCAGACTGGGCACGAACTGCTACTGTTGCTGCTRRCCACCACTGTGCACTGTTGCTACGCCTAAGGATTATTATAGGCTGYTTGGTAGCGGCAATAGGGCTAAGAAGGAGTGMTGRGACTCAGAAGGGTSATTGAGCTAGGAAGGGAGGCYGGTGCTGTGATTTGGGAGGTCGGCAAAGGGGTTGACGCTGCGACTTGGAGGGCAGTCAGGGGACTGTTGATGCTGCATCCGACCGAGGTTTTCACTGTTTGCTGCTGCGTTTTCTTGGCCATCATTGCGGGGCCCTCAGGCGCATCCAAACTTCCAGGCCCTCTCATTGAGAGTTGAGTTGCCCCCCCCCCCTGTATCTCGAGAGACTGAACATTTCTACTTTTATCTTTCTCAGTCTAAGTCTAGTCCTTTGGTTACGAGAGGAAGGCGGCAGGCGGGATTGAAACCCGTAGGTCCGCGCCAAGACCTCTGTGGAAGGTTCGCCCCACCGATTGYGGGAGCTCTGCCGGATCCCAGTCGGGGTTCTGGAGGCAGGGAACTTCAGGTATAATCTCGTCTGACGCTTGTGATCCCTTCCCCTAGTTGTTATCCCTTGGGTAGTTGAATAATACTATATAAGGATATTATCTTTTGTTTTGGTTATGTATGTCAGGACATGCTTTGCGAAAGGTTTAATAAACAGTTATATATGAGAGATCAGATAACTCCTTGAGAGAATTCAGACAAAGGTAAATTGGGGGAAGGCGGGAGGAAGGCRTTTTGCATGCGTCTGACCGGGTCAAACCCAGRCTGAGTCCCTCCGGGTGGATGAGGATTCAGTGCTATGTTTTATTAATGTTTGYTGGGCTGTGTGTGACCTTTTTTTTWTGACTGGTCTACCCGGGTGGGACGGATCAGTCGCTATTTTATTTGAGGGTTTCTGAACAGGAGGACGGGCACCCCGGGTGGGGAAGGCTCAGAATCCTGGTGTTTATTTTAACGAGTTGTGGTGCGTGTTTTCTTCTTAAGGAGTAACGGCATAAGACTAAGCGTACCCTAGGRTTAGGGCGGCCTAACCATGAGCCATGAACTAAATGGTCAACCGGAGTATAAAACTTTATATATATATACAAATTAAACTTATATTTCTGACAGACCGGGCGCCCCGGGGGGGGGGGGGGAAGCCAGCCAGTAAGTCAGGTAGAACTAAGGAAGAGGGAAAGAGATGAAGAGTAAAACAAAGGTAACTGGGCAGACTGAACGTACCCTAGGGTTAGGGYGGTTCAGTTATATGCTCATGATAACACTAAGGAGCAGAGAGTTAGTATAAATCTGATTTTATTTCCCCTTCTAAGCATGAGGCAGGATCGGAAGTTCCATTTATTGGAAAGGTCCGATCGACTGCTTAATAAGAGAAGGAAAAACATAAAGTCTGTGAAAGTATTTGTACCCTATTTCATGTTGTATGGCTAACTAGGCGTACCCTAGGGTTAGGGCGGCCTAGCGATAAGCTTTTGTCGTTTAAAGTAAGTTGGACGTACCCTAGGGTTAGGGCGGTTCAGCGTTTCGATGTTTATAATTGTTCAGGCCGATCAGGCACACCCTAGGGTTAGAGCAGCCTGATCACATTGCCTTATGTAACTTAAACCGTATGGCTAAATAGGCGTACCCTAGGGTTAGGGCGGCCTAGTGATATGCCTTTGTCGTTGATGTACTGTGGGTTGGACGTACCCTAGGGTTAGGGCGGTTTTACTTTTTGTCGTTTGTACTTATATTCAGGCAAGCTAGACCTACCCTGGGTAGAGATGGTCTAGAATGATGCCCTATGTAACTTTGTTTAAAGCAGATTGGGCACACCCGAGGGTTAGGGCAGCCCTGTCCTATGCGCTTATTGTCAGTAAGGCATATGCCTTATGTGTATAGTTCCAGTCATGTTGGGCACACCCTAGGGTTAGGACAGTCCAAATGTGCGTGCCTTACTTGTGTACCTAGGCAGGTCAGGCATACCCTAGGGTTAGGGCCTTGCCTGACCGTATGCCATAGGAAAGGGGGATGTAAAAGGGAATAACGAGGTTTTTGAACGGACTATGAGGTTGAAAGAAACCTGAGGGTTGGTGAGAGATGTTCGTTGTGATTGTTTGTGTGTGTGTTTGCGGGCTCTCACTCTGGGGCATCTTTTGATAGGATTAGTTGCTTTAGATGCTCGCTGAGTACTGGAGCCACATGCAGATAAGATGGATGATGGGAAAAAAACTTGGGATAAGATAGGACTTGACTCTGCTAGGAGTTAGGATCAGTGCTAGCTCACGCTTTCATCTAGAGGTCGTGCACACTATCGCTGATTCTACCTTCAAAGTAAGCGTCATAAGTTATTCCCAAGCATAGTTTTGCTTTGTCTTTCTATTTTCAACTTTGTATAAATCTTGGCAGCCTCCTTTTCCTACGGGAAGCGCTGCCGAAATTTCTACAAATCTGAAGGAGTTAGTCATTTTTGGGCTTTCAGAAATTCTGAAAAGGCACTTTTCCTACGGGAAGCGCTGCGGAAATTTTGTAGAAATCGAGGAGTTAGAATAATTTATGCTAGGAGAAACTTGGCAAGTCCACCCTGAATAGAGGAGATGCTGCCAAATTTCTCAGGACCTAGATTAGAAAAGGGGAGCTGAGTTTGAGACTAGTCGAGGAGCTAGGATACGAGCTAGAAAGTATTCTCCATGTGAGGTAAACGTAGTAGTGGTTCTCTTTGGCCTGTACTGTGATGCAGGTCTTTGTGACTCAGTTGAAGGACTGATTTGGCTGGCATAATCCTGCTAAGGATTATTCTGATTCATCGGTTTACGGCTCAACTTTCCTACTACTTCTGCTTTTCAACCTAAGGCCTTGGCCCTGCTGGTTTATTGTTTTCTTGGGTTTTTACCCAGATTCTTTTGGCCATTTCTGTAAAGACTGAGTATCTTTGTTGTGGAAAGGTGGGGAAAAGGTTGGGCTTGTGTGCGTAAGGCAGGGTGTGAGCTGCAGAAGGCTGAAAGGTTGAACCCCTTAGTGTATGTGATGTCGTTTGAATTTTGTGTGTGATCGCAGGTTTGTGTGGAGAAACCTCGATAAAGTCTGGTGATTGGTTGTGAATTGGATTGAGATGGGCAAATCATACAACTGTTGTGAGAGTGAACTACCACACAAAGTCTTTGTTTGATTGCGATTGGACTTTCCCTATCCTGATTTTTTTTTATAGTCAAAGTAGGTGTGCGCTCGGGTAACCCTCACAAGGATATGCGACTGCACGCTTACGACTTTCTTTTACTTTTTAATTTTGTATGGTCGAACGTTAGTCCCAGGTCCTAGGTTCGGGGCTGAAGGGATTACCCTTCGCACAACGCTGACCTACTTACTGCCTTAGGGAAACAAAAGTGTCGCGAGGAGGAGGGACTGACCCCCAGCAACTCAGTCCGGCAGAGCATTCATGTCTTCTTCTGCTAACGTCAAGCGCCCCTTTTCTCTTTCCTTGTTTAATTTGCTTAGGTGGAACGATAAAGTTTCGGGCGGAGGATTAGCGTGTCGTTGGTGATGCGCCAGACAAGTCACCACCGCTCCGAATCCCTTTCTGCCCTAGGGACAATCTTACCTCGCACACTTTGGGGCACCTTAGGGTGTTGAAGACGGTAAGGCCCCCAGACCGGTTTCTTGCGCTCGCTAAAGGTTTACCCTCTTTAGCGTGCGCTTCAGCCGACGCGTGACAATCGAAAGCGACCCCATGGCTTAAAAGAGGTCACTCGGGTATGGGCACTACATGGTGCGCCGACATCACGATTGCTTACGAAAATCCGCATTGTTGGTCGATATGCGTAAGTCCTGTGGTCGCGCGACCTTATGTTAACCCGCGCGTGCGACACTTACCGATTTCCACACCTGAAAGTTATGGGTCAAGCGAAAAAGGCAAAGGCGCGAGTAGACCCGAGTTTCGATAGCAYGAAACGGCGCKTGGGCRAGATATCAATCCCAGTCGAYGTATRGRGGCTCGCGTAYGAGCCTCCAACGCCTCGAATAACGGKTTGCCTATGGGTCCAGCTTCGGGCACCATCCGCACGCATCTCACGGGTTGGCCTACCCCTTCCAGTTGGGACGGCTATCAGACTATCTGCAGTTGTTTCCTCCTTAAAGTCTTCGTGGTTGGACGTTGTAGTCCGTGGTAGCCGTCAAAGTCAAACCCCTTGATTTTGGYTACCACGACAACCCTAAAGCTGTCTACTCAACCCCTCTGCATAGGGTGCAGAAGAGGGTGTGGTCTTCAACCTCACATGGCGGTTGTCTGGCGTCGAGAGATTACCCCTCTAAGCGTCTGTCAACCGACACTTGAGTGTCGAACGCAACCCTCGAGTTTATCAAGGGCCGAGASGCCACGAGTACCACATAGTACCCCAACAGCGCAAATGCTTGCGAATGCTCGCATGGCTGGTCGATATAAGGAGGCCATGCGCGCGCACAACTCTT
>BFEA01001534.1:0-11060 GCA_003427395.1 Chara braunii
CTCTCTCTCTCACTCACTTTCACAACCTCTCGATGTGGGCAGTCCGTCGCCACGCATCCACACAGAGTTGTATGAGCCAGGTTCACCCGTGTACCACAGTCCGTCTCGGCCCCACGTCAACCCCGCATACCCAACTCCATCCCGTCGGATCACCCAACTCTCTACTCACCTTCCGACACTTGCTCGTTAGCTGATCTTCTCGACCTCGCTAACTCCAAAATTCATAGAGAGGGAGTTAATCATGCTTGTGAAATTTATAGCATGCATGCTTGCGTGAGATACTCGGGATTGTGCCTGAGTGGGAAGGAAGGAGGAGGAAGGAAGTGCCTACGACTGCATGGCCAGGCCGCGGCATGGGGGACGTAGCCACACTCCACACATCAATCCGGTCATGCAAGTGTTCAGGCCAATAGGACAGTGGGAGAAATATGTGCGCACAGGGGCGCCACAAAAGATATCAAGAAAGAGAGGATTACAGTTGCAATTACGCCCACCAAAACAAAAATTACAGTTACGCGCAAGATTAAGTCGTGGAAAAGTCAGAGCACATATCCTGACGCGGCAAAGTGTGAGCAAGCAAGAAGCGTCATGCAGAAAAATTGCGATGTACCTAAATTCCTAGCCTAAATCCTAATTACAAAAAGAAATTCCGAGAGAAGAAAATTTTGAGAGCCCGCAGGGGCTCGATATCAGTTGAAAATTCAAAAAGATTTTCCCACGCGACGATCACGCCAAAATTCTCATTTCCCACAGCAGAAAAAGAAAGAAGTTATGGCAACAGTTATCCTTCTCGCTCGCTAAGGCGCGATCAACTACCAATCGTCATAGGACTATTCCGGCCTCGATTCCGAAAAACAAGAAAAGCAAGGGCACCCATGCAATCCAACGGGCCGTCCTGATTCAACCGCCGAAGTAGCCTTGCGCAGAAAGTCGAGCGGTTGCAGAAAGCAGTTTGTCATATATGTGATGCCCAGGGGATCCAATCTTGAGCAAGTTTCTGCTTGCTCTCCCATGATTCACAGATCTCGCAAGAAACACTGGCAATCGACATGGAGCAAACAGGTGTCACTTACCGTAAGATAAGATTGTGGAAGTCATCCAGGTGTCATTCGTGAGCTCCGAAGCTAGAGGTTGTTAGGGAAAGGTAGCCTTATGACAAGCGGAGGAAGAGGAGGGTGAGCTTGTGGGACTCAGTGGAAGAGGTGGCAGAAAGCGGCGGAGTTCTCGATCTGCAGTGGGGAGTCGAGAGTAGTAGATGGTGCGGTGGATACGAGGGAAACAATGACCTTGGTGAGGGAGCGAGGCGAGGTAATTAGGATAGAGGGTACAAAGGGTGCGGGGAATCGGCTTGGAAATTCTCAAAATTTTCTCACGTGGGGATGGTTCCTGCGATTATGCAATAAACCTCTATATTATTATATTCGTGTCGAGCCGCGCTAAAGAGAAGGATGTGGAGGGGAAAGGAGGTGATGAGAGAACGAGTGGTGGCATACGGGAAGACGGTGACGATGAGGCGGGTAGAATAGAGCTGGTGGAAAAGGAAAGGCGGGAAGGGGTGCCAATTGGAAAGAAACAGGGGGCGGCCCGCGAGCTGATGGAGGGTGAGAAAATCAAGGGGACGACGGGAGAACGACCGGGGACGAAGCCCGAACGCCCGCATCTCCACGTACGCGAATGGTGGGTCGTGGTGGAGAGGATTGAGTTGGCGAAAAACTTCTTCTATGAAGTCTGCTTTTCGATCCCTCCGCGGTGGTGATGCCATCTCCCCCAAGTTCCTCCTAGTTCAGGATTGCGCGCCGAATCGCCTTGTAACAGTCGCGCTGCTGGTTCGTTTGATTCCTCCACTGACCGCTTTCCTTCTGCCCTTTCTCGTCTTTTCTGCGTTGCGGCCTCGTCCTCCTCCTTGCTCTGCTCGCTAGGGCTACCTCATTTGTCTGACCCACTTCCTCCTGATTTAGCTTCCTCCAATTCGTTGTAATCGGGGTCATCAGATCCGGCCTCCGAGCTCTCCTCTTCTTCCTCTTCTTCTTCTTCTTCGCTCGCCTCCTCTCTCTCCTCTTCGTCCGCCTTCGCTCTCTCCTCCCCTCTCCGAATGATTGGATCCCAAAAGGCGAGATCAGTCACGTCAATGGCCAGGTAGTGGCCCGAGGAGGGGTAGTAGCGGTTGTCCCCGTCAATCTCCGTACACATCGACCACAGCAGATGAGGCGCCAAGGTACGGGTGAGCGTGGTTGGCATGGGCTGCTCGTCTCAGCAAGAAAGGATGTCCAGAGGCAGGTCGTCCAAGAGTTAGGCCAGAAATACTAGGACTTCACTCGTGATGGGCTCCAAATGTCTGCCCCTCACCTTTCCGAACAAGATCCCCTATTGCTCCCCCTCCATATCTGTCCTCCGCGCTTGGACTATCAACAGCTTCACCTCGTCGTCGAGGACTTCGTCTTCTTCGCCCTTGTTGGTCGGCTCGCCCCAATGGAACACCACCTCGAGAAGAGAGAAGCTCAGCGCGATGTATGCATTCCACCACTCTCTCCACTTGTCGGCTTCAAGGATCGGCACGTCCAGCTGCCTGATCCGGAGGGATAGAGGGGCGTCGGTAGTGGACTGCCAGAAGGTGGGGAGATAGGAAGGAAGCCCGAAAACCGAGAGGCGATGCCGGTTCATTGGGGCGGCGCAAAGGGAAGGAGCTCCGAGATGAAGACCTTTGGCGCAACAAGAGAGAGTTAGAGTTGGCTGAGATCGACGTCGTTAGTAGGGACGATCCGATCATCGGGCTGAGCTAACAGTTGGACCCACGTGGTCGTGGGATCCCGCGCCTAGAGTCACAAGTGTCGAGGGACGTATGTGTGAGATGCTTCATGCAGCGTTGTAAGATCGTCGGTGAAGGCGACGATTGCTGACACGTGGTTGGCGCCTGGCAGAAACAGCTATAGAAAAGTCGGCGCCTTGCCCAACATTCGCGCTCTGTCGCTGACCCGCACGAACCAGAACTCTGTTGCCGCGTGGACAGCCGCCGTGCTGAACAAAGCCGCAAATCGAAGCAGATCGGGACTCAATCGCGCACGCTGCACCTGCCGGATATACGAGATATGCCCTCCAAGTCTCATTAGCCATTCACTAATGACCTGTTCTGTAGAAAAGCTCATGGTGATGGGGAAGAAGGTGGAGAAGAATGTGGGGAAGAAGGAGAAGCAGTGTACTCAAAATCATCGTCTTCCTCCTCAGAAATGGGGGACGACGTAGACGAAGAGAGAGACGGAGAAGGGGGTAAGGGACGGAGATAGGACACGTGTCGGATGATCGGTCGACCTGATCAGCTTCCTGCGACCTCCGACGCAAGCCTCACCATGTTCACTCCACTAGGACCAAGTTCGACTACGCGGAATCACCAGAAGAGTCATCACGCTAACTTGACCTGGCCAGCACATTTCCTTACCTGCACTATATCCCCTAATTTATAATGGGGCCGAGGTCCAACGTTCCCGTTCCAGGCCTCATAGCTTTGGACCTGGCGTCCGTGGGCCATTTCTCTCATTCGTTGTCTTTTCCGGGCTAATCGAGGTAGGGCCTTTTCCATCAGTTCCAAGTGGTGTTGAGCCTTGTTCTTGACCGTCGCTCTCGTGGCTCGTCGCGTCGTTCAGGCGCACCAAAGCTACGCAAGCCAAGCTATCAGTTTGTAACTGGAAAGGGGTCAGGCCGATGGACTCATGGGGTGTCCCTCGATGAATGGCAAGGATATGGTCCACTATATCGGGCCAAGGCCTCTTATCTCTAGCGGCGATATTCCGTCGAAGGGCGGTCTTGATTACTCGGTTGGCGTTTTCTACGAGGCCATAGTATGGTCTCCACTCTATGAATTGGTGGCAAGTTTGATTAAAATGACCCTTTGGTTTTCATATAAATGGCATGGCGAGTGGTCTGAAAAGTAAGGTCTCCGCTAACCTTCTCTCATTGGATTGGGACATATGTGGGGCGGTATTCCGAATAGAGACACCATGTGTAACCAGACTCCTCAAAACTTCCCCTCGGAATCTGGCCCCATTGTCTGTTAGGATCTCCTCGGTATCCCGATGCATTCCGAGGAAACAGTTGACATATCACACTATCTCCGCCGTTTGTCGCATCTTAGAGGGATATGCCTCTATCCATTTGGAGAAACGGTCTACAAAAACAAGGAGGACTTAATATTCATAGCTATTCAGGCCAGGGGCAACGATAATATCAGTCGTGTCCATACTGACTCTCTGGAATGGTCGTTCGACTATCGTAGGGACGATGGACCAGGGAGGCTGAATCGGCAGTTTATCCGCCGCGCTAACCGAATAATTTTTGACAATGAATTTAACATCGTCCCTAGTATTGGACCAGTATCATTCATTCTTGTCAATAGCCAGCTTCGTAATTCTGACAGCAAAATGGGCGGTGATTTCCCCGTGAGTTGACTTAACCCAGTCGTACCTCATGAACGGATGAGGTACCAACATCCAAATCCCACGACCGCCAGTTTTTCGTTTTTCTAACCGTCCGCCATTCCATCGGTAATCCCATGCCCTCTCGTTGGCTTGCCTCCGATCCTCCTTGATGAATTATCAGAGGGAGTTTCCGACCATTGTAGCTATTAGGACGACATATGTCTATACCTCGGCACGCCGAAACCATCGTGTCTTTTCTAGTCCCTCGGACGTGGCTTCGAGGAATTGAGCCTCCGTTGATATCTTGTCGGTACGATACAAAGGACATCACCAAGTTTTCTTCGCGTTCTGGTATTGGACACAAGAGTCGTGGGCCCTAGAGACACATCGTCCACAGTCTACCCACTCGACATATCCTTCCCCACTAGGACGCATAGGAACCGAATAAACTCACGATATTGCTTCGCAAAAATAACAAAACTTGTCAGGCAGGGAGAGACAAAAAGAAGATGAGAGAGGAAAAAGGGGCCCCTGGAATCACCTTCTCCACCCGTTGTCATCGTGTCCACGTGTCACTTCCTGGAGGTTCGGGGGAGAATGGTCACCTCTCCGTACGATGGTCCCTTGGTTGGCTCCGGTTCCTTCTACGGAGTAATCTCTTCCTCTTTTGCCACCTTGCTTGGCCAGTGCAGTCATATCAGTCCGTCAGCGTTTCCGTGCTTCTCTGTCTTCCGGTGGACAACGTCGAAGTCATATTCCTGTAGTTGGACAGCCCATCGTCCAATCATGCCCGTATAGTTAGTGAGTCTCTTAAGAACCAACAGGGGCTCATGATCCGTAACGAGGAGGAACTTCTGCCCGTACAGATACGGATGAGTGTTGAATTCCCCAAACGACCGTGTAGCACTCACCCTGAGGGCCCGAGTCGTTTCGTCATTCGTCAGGCACCGTTCGTGAGGCGTACTCGATGACGTGTTTGTGGCCGTCCTTCCCTTTTTGGGCCAAAATAGCGGAGATCGCCTCGGGCTGCTAGTCCGTGATGAGTATGAATTGTTTCTCAGGATCGGGCCGAATCAAAGTAGATGCGGAGGCCAAGGCCTCCTTCAAGGTGACAAAGGCCTGTTTGGGCTCTGCGTCCCACTTCAGTGGCTGGTCCTTCCGTAGGAGGTTTGTCAGAGGTCGAGCGATTGTCGGGAACCCTTTGATAAATCGTCGGTAATACGAGGCCAGCCCCAGAAAGGCTCGAACCTGCGTCAGTGACGTAGGTGTGGGGGCGTTTCGAACCGCCTCCACATTTATGAAATCTAGTCTCAAACCCCCTTCGGTCACCACGTTCCGTAGAAACGAGATCTCTGAGAAGGAAAACTCGCTTTTCTCCAGTGTGATCTTGAACCCAACATCCCGTAATGCCCCAAGTGTTCATTCAATGTATTGTGCGTGTCCGTGAAATGATTCAGAATACACCAGGATATCGTTCATGTACACAATGATGCAAAAATTGATCATTCCCTGGGTCAGCTTGGTCTTGTTGACGAAATTATGAAATGTGACGTTCATTGCTCTCTCGAAAGTAGCTAGTGCATTGCATATGCTTATAGGGCAACGAATCCACTGTAAGGTGCCTTCGAACAATACGAACGCTGTTTTCGGCCGATCCTCCTCCTTAACCAGGATATGATGAAACCCGTGTCGAATATCAAACGTACTGAAATAAGTAGCACACCCAATCGCATCCAACAAATCATTCATCTGGGGAAGGGGGTACACATCTTTGATCGTGATGTCATTCAATTTTCTATAATCGATGCATATGCGAATCAACCCATTTTTCTTCGGAACTAGAACTACAGGGAATGGCCATGGTCCGGTAGTTGGCTCGATCCAATCGTTAGCTTCGAACTCTCTGATTTGTTCCAATGTCGTTTTCCATTCTGCAAGAGAGTATCTGTATGGTTTGCAGTGGATTGGTGGGTGTGTTCCGGTGTGAATTTTATGTTGGATTACTATGGACAAACCGATATCCTTGTTCTTTACGCTAATCGGTCCGTGATACTCAAACAGAATGTCGACAATAAGGCGATGAGTTTCATTAGGCACGTATTGAGGCACGTGTAGCTCGTAAAGTTGTCCATGGATGTTAACCGTTACTTGTTTTGTGCCCACTTTTTTATCATTCTCGGGTGGGGAGACGAAATGAATGAGTTGTCAGACCACCAGGAGAACACAGTGGCAACCATTTGAGAGTGTTCTCCTGGCGTTACGCTGTCGTTGATGTCTCGCGAGCAGCAATCTCAATCCTAAGTTGATAAAGCGAAGGGTCGTCACGCCCAGGGGGTTCCAAAGCTTCGCTCTCGGCCCCCTGGCGCAGCAATCGAACCTCCTTCCCTGCAGAGAGCAAGGAACGAGTTAGTTCCGTAACTGTACTTTGAGACAAGTGGGGTGGTGACCTCGTATAGGGTTTGAGGGGGTTCCGAAGAATCGACTATTCGAGATACTTGCACTAGCAGTTCCCCTAGGATTAAGGCCGACGTCCGCTGGAGGTTTCAGTCTGTAAGGACGAATGTTTTTGTTGCTTTCTATCGGATTGGGTAGCGAGTCAGTTCATGCGCCATGTCCCGGATTACCGGGACCGCTTCATCCTCACTGTCAGAGGAGTTGACCAACAGTTCGGGTCTCTTTTCCTTTCGATCGGTTTCGTTACCGGATTCTTTCCAGGTGATCACCTGAAGTGGTTCCCCGATCTCGGGGGAAGTTTTCCATGTTGTAGGTAGCGTAGTTCGAAGAGTTAAACACATCGGGATGACATACGGTTTCCCCCCTCTGTTCCAAAGGATGATTGATCGCCTCTCGAAATCCAGGTTGCCTGGATATGCGGTGAGGGTCGGTAATCCCAAGAGGACGTTGTATGTGTTTATGTCCAATACTACGACATCCCCTAAGGCGTGAACTTTTCCTAATCAAAACGCGACATTTGTCATTCACTACCTTGATCTTTTCTTCGTCGGCGAAGACAAGGTAATCTCCTTCCACTAGCAGGATCAAATCTTTTCTTTTCCCTGCCCGTTCCACGACCCTCAGAGAGATGGCTAGGACCGCGGCCCCCGAGTCAATAATAGCATTCACCAGACTTCTATAGCACACTCCGTGGATTTCCACAAAATTGCCTTAATGCGCAGAAAATGGTCGTTTTTCTGGATTAGTCCTATCTGTATTGAATCCGAGGTGCTAGGGCCATCGGACCTTTCTTCTTGGATGGGGGCCTTCCCTTTGATGGTTGCTTGCTTAGCAAGAGCAAACCGTTTCCGGTTCGCCTTGCAGTGCTGCAACATTCATTCATTCGCCTGTTCCGATATGGATAACAGGTGTCCAATGGGCAAGGGGTTTCGGTGGTCCAGGACTCGAATGATGTTCAGGACATCAATTTCTCCCGTAACAAAGGCAGGACCACCCAACTCCATTTCTCCGGGAGATGGCCTCCACTCCGTTATTTCACGTTGTTCGTTCGCGGGGCGGATAGTTCTGATCATTCTCAATCCCGGGTAACCCATCGAGATCTATTGGTCGAGTGGGATAAGTTCCGCAGCTTCCTCGGTAGTATCTATCGCACCCCCCCCTCCCTCTACCTCTTCCACCGTCGTGCCTACCCTTCCTGGTCCGTTGGCCACATGTGTCATTGCCACAGGGGTTGCTCCCACCCGGACTTGCGTCGGGCGGTTGGGGCAGTCCCGGGGTATGTGGCCGGGCTGGTGACACGTGTAACAGACTCTGAGATTGGCCGCCGCACCACCCACAACTTGGACGGGGGCTGCTCCATGTGCCATGGGTGCAGCTTGGATGGCGATGGGGCGCATCGACCTCATTAAGGATTCTATCCGGGCATTATGCTCTCGTTGTTCTTTCTTGCCTTCTTGCATCAGGCTAACTAGCGCTCGAGTTAACTCCAGTATTGCGTTTGATCCGCTTGGCTTCGCAGAGGTATCCGAGGGGGGGGCAGGTGTGACCATCACTGGCAGTCTTGTGGTTGTGTTCGGTATCGATCTCTTAGTTCCATGTTATTCTAGATAGGTGACGGGGCCGAAGACGAAGCCCATGTTATCAAATTTGTTTTGGAGTGCGACCAATTCGGTCTTCGGTCTGGCCAATTCTGAGGAATCCCCTTCCTTAGCATGGTCTTCTCCTTCTAAGAAGCTAGCGGCGAATTTTCGCTCCATCTCTTCCACAACGTCCATGATCTGCTGCATGGTGTGATTTATGGGGGAGAACTGCTTTCTCAATTTCGCCCTCATTGCACGGCTGAGAAACCCATCGATGAACAAATCCCTTCCGACCTCCTCACCTCGCTCTGACTTAACAAACAACCTACAAAACCTACTGCAATATTGAGTGACAGATTCGAGCAGCTTCTGAACTCTATCTTTAATCATGAAGAAGGTCTGTTCAAGATGGATATAGTCGAATCGCTATAAGAAGTCCCTCTCAAAGGTCGGGAGATCTACCCAGGCGTAAGTGTTGAACCAGTGGTGTGCATCCCCTTCCAATCGGACGGGGATGTTGATCCTACCCTACGTATCACCGTGTTCGCGTTCGGAGGCGAACGTGAACATGTTCGCCCGAGCGCGAACCAGCACCCAAAACCCTCCGAACGCAAACATAAAAAAAAAAAAAAAAAAAAAACCAAAAAGTTCTCAAAAACATCTGAAAACAATCTATGTTATGCATAAAAACAATACAAGCAACTTTTACCTTGGAGTCATGTTCAAATCCATAGCCAATCATGAGTTAAAAATCAAAAACCGAAAAAACAAGATAATTGTTTGCATCTTTTTTTTACGAAAAAAAAAAAATGCTCGCCCGAACATGTTCGCGAGCTGTTCGCGTGAACGTGAAGGGGCGCAAACACGTTCGTCGTGCTACGCAGATCCTAGCTTCGTCATTGTTGTATTGCTGCCCGCGCAGCGTAGCTAGCCATGCCCCGACCAGATGATGTGCGGGATCGAAAAGGTACAGATCGGGCGGGGCCGGAGGTGTGCAAACCCGAGAGGCCGGAGCCCCACCAGCATTTGGTGTTGGGTTGGCGTTCATGTTTGTCGCCTGCCGACCTTCCGATCTACGCCTAGTTACTATAGGGTCGCGTTGTGGCGCCTTCCTTTGCCTAGGTTGTCCTCTGTTCGCCAGATCGCTCTACGCAACTTACTCTTTTATCACTTCCTGAGCTTGCCACGTGTCGGCTTGGATACCAACCTCACGTCCGACGCGACTTCCTGATCAAGGTGGGAGTGGGCCTGGAAGTGCGAAAAGGGGGTGTGCCAAGGATTTTAGGAAAGTGGGGGTGGAGTCCCAGGTCGAAACGGAGATCTCCTGTGACAAGTTTCAGGGATACGAATGCAAGAGGGCAGATGCGGGTCGAAGTCCTCTTTTGCGTTTTGGAGGGCGGAGCTACCGCCTTCGTTGGTTCCGTTGTCGTGGTTGTATCCAGTGTACCGCCGACACGCTATGGCTATCTCGCTGGTTGATCACCTGCCGACATCTAACGTCGCAGGTCTCGTGGCCGGCCTCAGTCGAAGGCTGTGTGCCCGACGTTCCTCCTCTGAGTGAGTGCGCCGGATGAAGCCAGAGGCTCGGTAATTGTGGTCTTGCAGGCACTCCGAACACGGGGGTTGGGGCCAGTAGGGAACCATTGCGCGCCAGGGGACTATGGTCAGGGAATGAAAAGGCAGGATATGGTGATTGGAAGGGAATTCGGTCCCCAGGATAATGATTTCGGGATCCGCAACGACATGACACGTGTACGAGCTAGGGCAGCCTGGGAAATGGGGATACGTTCCAACGCCTGGTCAATATCCCACTCACAAATGCGTTCATTCCCTCTTAAGTACGAAAATTCTGGAGGTTCCACTCTTCAACGTGTACACAGGCACGCGTGCTCCCAATATTCTCGGAACTCCCGATCCCTCAGACAATCGCGGTCAGTGATACGGAAGGGGATTTCGATATTCATACTGCAGGGTGGGCAAAAATTCAAACATTCGGGAAGTGGGCCGAGTACTGGTTTGCAGACACACGTGTAAGCAACAATCTTCCTCGATCGGCCTTACACGTGCGTGCACAAGACGTGTCCGCCAGTCGGGTGGATAAAGGTCAGCAGCTCTTAGCTGGTACGCGCGGGCTTGTTAATCCGAAGATGGGTCATCCTATCGTGAGACAGACATCTAATCATCTAGCATGCTCATTTAGTTCATACTCAGACAGAAAAATGCCAACCATCCATGCATCTAGCTGCGAACACACACAATTGGCAAAAAGAAGGAGTTGACAGTCATCCATACATCAAATCTTCGGTCATTGGTCAGAGTTTATACAACATTCGATCGTAGGTGATTAGTCAATCAGTAAGGCCAATTCATATAGAGGGAGGAGGAAAGTGGAGGAAAACAATCACACATTAATCCTCAGGGACGAAACAAAGGAAAAATCCAAGACATCGATCCAAAAAGCAAGGGCGACTTACGCCTGATACCAAAATTATTCAGAGGAATAGAAGAAAGGCACCACTCCAACACATCCTGTCTCTCTCTCTCTCTCTCTCTCTCTCTCTCTCTCTCACACACACACACACACACACACACACACACACACACACACACACACACA
>BFEA01001539.1:3942-14073 GCA_003427395.1 Chara braunii
GTGGAACTCCCTGGGCCACAATCGATTCTCGGGTAGGCAGGGGAATCCCGGGTATCTTTGCCTAATACATTCGCTCACCCAAGGGTCGAAGTACTCCGAATCCCAAGAGCTCGACATCTTATCATTGCAGTGTGAATCCTCCCTCACGCGTCTAATCGGCAAGGGGATTTTCCGATGTGATATCAGAACTCCTTTCCGTTTAGGTGCTTAGGGGAAAGGCAATTCTCGTCTACCCGATATCGAAGGCGTCAAGTTCGTCGATGATCGCGAATCGGTGCGCGTGGGTATGTGTAGACTGCGCAGATCAAATCGCGCTTGCACGCATCCCCCCGAGGTATTCGCTTGTTTCTGGACAAACAACTACCTAATCATCTAATCACTTCGTGATAAAGTATACAATCGTTCATGAGCATGCACGGTACGACTACACATCAGACATCGAGGCAACGATCACAGGAAAGGAGATAAACAACAATACAAGCAGTATTGACGACTACGCAAAAGTTCCTACTATGCTCATGAGTGTATAAAAAATGACAAGCAAAAACAAGGGTCAGGCAAGAGAAGAGCAATAAACATGACATTCATTCATCCATTCATTCGACAAAACACACGATAAACGAGATTGAGACCAACGGCAAAAACGAATGTGGGCGGAAACCAAGGCAAGATTTYGAAAACAAAAGAAAGCGGAGGAATCGCCCTGAGCCGAGATCAAAATTTATATCCGGAAGTAAGGTGGGAGACAAGACAAAGAAAAYTGCAAACCACGTCCATCAACCTCAACTCCCTCTTCCTCTCTCTCTCTCTCCGATGCGGACAGTCCGTTGTCACGCACCAACCCTCAAAGTCATCACCCCGCTTAGTCCTCCTGCACCCGTCAGGTTCGCCYGCGCCCACAGTCCGTCGTGGCCCGCGTCAACCCCGCGCGTTTGGCACCAGCTCGTCGGGTTGCCCGACTCCCACTTCAACTCACCTCTTACTTCGCTCGCGAGCCGACCCTCACTGATCGCGCTTCCCAAGCTTCCAACAACTGGTTAAGAGAGCTATCTAATCTCGCAGCCGGAATTTATAGCGTGCATGCATGCGCGAAGAACACGAAATTGCAAGGACTTAGAAAGGGGATTAGGAGAGGGAGCGCGTGCCTTCTGCATGGCCAGATCGCGGCGTGGAAAACGTAGCCACTCTCCGCGCATCGATCCGAGCATGCAGGCCATGGGCTAACTAGGCACAGCAAACGGAGGAAAAGGGAGAGCAGGAAAGGCGAAGTTCAAGAAGAAAGATAAAGTTACAATGGCGCCCGCCCAAAATTACAGTTACATACACGATTAAGGGCGCTGACTAATCAGAGCTCCGTTGCAGCCGCAAAAAGAAGCGCGTAAGCAAAAAGCGTTGCGCGACAAAAATAAATCCTAAATTCCAAAATTCCAAAATTCCTATTTTATGCAAAAAAAGCGAAAAGCACGAATTCCGAAAGGAAAGTCCGAAGTTCCGAGAGCCATTGGGGCTCCACAAGATTCAAAAAAAGAAAATTAAAAAAGAACGAAGCAAAAACTCCTACGCGGTCTCCGCGCCTAAAGTCCAACAACAGCACAGAAAATAAGCGGCGCGAACCCTTATTAATCGCGCCTGGTCGGCGCGACAACCACTCAATCAATCATCCCAGGACTTGCCCGGGCCCGAATCCAGCCATCGGAAAAGTAGCGACGAAAGAGAAAAGACGAAAAAGCGAGGACACTGATGCAGTTTTCCCTCAATCCCGATCTCCCGTAATTGGCCCAGCCTTCCCAACTTAGGACCAGTCATTGTCATTGCGCAGAAAGTCGTGCGGAACAAAAATCGGTTCGTCACATATGTGACGCCCAGGGGGTTCCAATCTTAAGCAGACTCCTGCTTGCTTGAATCATGACACGTGTCGAGTTCTCTAATCGATCGTCATACAGAGCTTTTCATTGCCACTTACCGTACGAAAAGAGTGTGGATGTCATCCAGTGTGGTATACGTGGCTCTATTCTACGAATTCCTCAGGAAGGGCTCTTTTCACTCCAAGAAGGGGATCTTTTGTGCCATCGCCGTGGCAGATACTAATCAACTGTGCATCAATGTCCTACCGGAAGGGGAAAGGGAAGACAATACATGGGGGCATGGCGAGGGGGAGGGTTAGTCGGAAGTGGTGGTAGAGAGCGTTCCAATCCCGCGACTGTCTCCGGAAACTTCTCATATCGAACGATCCGGTGGAAGCGAGGGAATCGATTACCACTATGAGGGAGGGAGGCAGATAGTTAGGGTAGAGGGTGGCGAAGGTTCGGAAGAGTGTCGCACTGAATCGATCGTGGTTCTCTCATGCGGGGATAGTCCCCGTGATCATGCAATAAACCTCAACGATATTCTGGCCTCGCCACTCGGCACTGAAGAGGAGGGCATGAAGACAAAAGTCGGGGAGGGCACACCGGGTTGAGGGGTGGGGGTGAATAGTGACAACAAGGAGGGTGGCGTAGAAAAATCGGAAGGTATCAATCAGGAAAGGATTACGGCGGAAGGTGACGCGGGTGGTGATCTGGTGGAAGGTGAAGTGATCAAGGGGACGACCGGATAAGGACCGGGGACGAAGCCCGATGGCCCGCATTGGTACGGGCTCGAACTGGTGGACGGTCGGAGGTAGAGAGGGAGAAGGATCGGCTTCGTCGCTGCCTGGCTAGTGTGCTCGAAGTCTCGGCAGTTGGGTCCCCATCTTCGCGCTTGGGCGGCTCCGGATCTTTGGCAGGATCGCCGGCGGATGGTAGATTTGCTCCGCTTGCGAATTCCAGTTGTCACTTTCCGGCCGCAATCTCTTCTTTTTTGCGCGCTGCCTCGGGGTCCTTCGCCTAAGCGTCCGTTCGTTCCCCCTCTTCCACCGAGATTTCCCACTCAGATTCTTCCAGCTCCAACTCTTCCTCTTCCTTGTTTTCCTCTTCTTCTTCTTCTTCCTCACTCTGCTCCCCCTCGCTGTGTTCACTATAACTGCCTTCTTCTGGTGTTTCTTCCTCCTCCTCTTCTTCTATCGCTAGCTCCTCGTCTTCCGAGGCTGTTCGATCTTGGAAGAAAGCGAGGTCGATTATCGCCCGCGGGTCCAGATATCCTCGTTGCGATGGCGGGTTGCGGCCGCTTCCCGGCTCCTCCTGGCGGGCTGACCACTGAAGGTACGACTTCAGAGTTCGTGTGAGGACGTGCGGAACCGGGCTCTCGTCACTCTGCGAGACGATATCAAGGGGAAGATTGTCAACCAACTGCGCGAGAGGAATCGTGAGTTCTTGCACGATCAGCTGACGATGGTCAGGCTGCACCGATCCGAACAGGAACCTAAGAAGATCGCCTTCCACCTCCATCCGCCAGGCCTGGATAATCAGTAGCTCTAGGTACCCGGCCCAAGCACGATATTCCTCATCCCTTGTCCACGTGAGTCGCACTCCGACCAGGTACACCGAAAGATCGTCGAAATGTTCACGCCACAAGTCCCACTTCCTTGGATCGAGAAGGGGTACAACGAGCGGAGCCAAACAGAAGGAGAAACGAGGGTGAAGACTAGACTGCCAGAAGGTGGGAAAGAGACATGGGAGAGCGAAGGTGGAGAGTTGGGAGCAGTTCATTGGGGACGTTGAAAGTGGATGAGCTCCGAAAGCACCACCGCCGGCTCGTGATGGGACGCTAGAATCCCACTAAGTTCGATGTCGTCCGTAGGGAYAAGATTGTCCCCGGGTCGCGTGAGCCAGTGGTTCCACTCCGCGGCCAACTGCTGACCCCACTCTCTTAGTGACGTCCGGATCGCCGTATGCCGCAGCGGGCTGATCGTGTTGATATCGCCGCTGAAGGAGACGACGGTGGACACGTGGCTAATCCCTGGGGCTGACCGYCGATGGACAGCTACCGCTTCCGCCAACACAACTGCCTAATGATTACCCGCGAATCGGAACTCTGCTGCCACGTATACCCCTGTGGTACAGAAGAACTGCGCAAGCCGTAGAAGATCCAGACTGAAGCGCGGATGATGAACTTGTTGGATTGTCGAGATGTAACCACGTGGCGCTAGCAGATGATCGYCGAGAGCTCGCTCCGTGAGAAAACTCATGGCGATTGTGGCGGGGGCGGAGTATAGGAAAAGGCGAGAGATGCAGGGGAGGAAGACAGCRATGGAGAGTCGTCGTCTTCTTCYGTAGCGAAGGAGRAGGAGGAGGAGGAAGAGGATGCTGCTGGAGATGGGGAGGAAGGAAGAGTACGTAGATAGGACACGTGGCGTACGATCGGSTGAGCCGATTGGCTCCCTGAGACCTCTGGCACGAGGCGCACCGTGTTCACCCCGTTCGGGCCGAGCTCGATCACGCGAAATCGCCCGAAGAATCGTGGCGCTATCTTCCCTTGGCGAGCAAATTTCCTCACCTGCACCAAGTCCCCTAATTTATACTGGGGCCTCGCACACRCGTTCCCGTTCTGGGCCTCRTAACTGCGAACCTGTCAGTCGTGGGCCAGCTCGGTCATTTTYTGGCATTTTCGGGCTAATCTGGGCGGGGRCCTTTCCATYAGTTCCATGTGTCGCTTGGCCTTGTCCCGAATCGTGGCTCTCGTAGGCCGTCGGTTTAACGAAGACTCATCCCGGAGGCTCGGTATCGAAACGCAGGCCACACTGCTGGTCCGTAATTGGAACGGGCTTAGGCCCGTCGATTTGTGGGGCGTTCCGCGATGGACCGCCAAGATGTGATSTACGATATCGGGCCAGGGCCTTGGGTCCCTCGCCGCGATATTGCATCGTAGCGAAGTCTTTATCACTSTATTTGCATTTTCTACCAGCCCGTTAGATTGCGACATGTGGGGTGCAATGTTCCGAATYGCGACACCGTGTATAACCAGATTCCTCAAGACTTCTCCCCTGAACTGTACCCCATTATCGGTCAAAATTTCCTCCGTGTCCAGGTGCATCCCSAAAAACCGGTTGACGTAGTGCGCAATTTTGGTCRCCTGTCACGTTCGRCATGGATACGCCTCGATCCATTTTGAAAAATGATCCACGAACACYRGTAGGATTGAATATTCACAGCTATTGGGTCCARGGGGCACCACAATATCGGCAGTATCCATGCTAACCCTTTGAAATGGTCGTTCAACTACCGTCGGTACTATCGATCTTGGCGGCTGAATCAGCACCTTGTCAGCAAAGCRGACCTGACAATTTGTGACAATGAACTTCACATCATCACGATTATTGGACCAATACCACTTATTTTTGTCAATTGCCACCTCCATAATTCGTACGACAAAATGGGCAGCCGTTTCCTCATGCGCTGTCTTCACCCAATCATACCTCATGAACGGGTGCGGCACTACCGTCCAAATCCCACTACCATCCGTCTTCCGTTTTTCCAACCGTCCCTCATTCCAGCGGTAGTCCCGAGCCCTTTCATTGGCCCTCCTCCGATCTTCCTTGGTGAAGTCCTGGAGGGGGTTACCTACTAGRGTGGCAATCAAGGCGATATCCGTCMATACCTTAGCCCTTCTAAACTTTCGGTCTTCTCTAACCCTTCTGATGTGGTATCTAAAAAGAGAGCCTCAGTCGGGATCTTATCAACCCGACACAAGGGGCATAGCCAAGGCCTACTGTCATTTCGGTATTGGATGCACGAGCCATGGGCTCGTGCGACACACTGTCGACAGTCTACCCATTCCGCATATCCTTCCCTGCTAGAGCGCATAGAGACCGAGTATGCGCGAGAAATTGCTTCGCAAAAATAACAAAATTTATCAGGCAGGGAGAGGAGAGATGAGGAGGAGAGGGGAGAGAGGGGAGTGGTAGGGTTACCTCCGTCACCCATGGTCACCTGCCTGCTTCTTGCCATGTGGAAGGACTGCCACTTGTCCGTACTTGGGTCCATTCGCCGATTCCAGTTCCTTCCACGGGATGATCTCTTCCGCCTTAGGCACTTTAGCTGGTCGATGCAGACGTGTCAGTCCGTCCGCATTGTCGTGCCTCTCCGTCWTTCGATGGATGATGTCAAAGTCGTATTCCTGTAGGCGCACYGCCCAACGTCCAATTATGCCCGTGTAATTCGTGAGTCGCTTCAGCGCTAGCAAGGGCTCGTGATCGGTGACAAGGAGAACCTTATGTCCGTACAGATACGGATGGAAGTGTTGGATTCCCCACACTACTGCACAGCATTCGCCCTGTGGGGCTGAGTCATTTCTCCACTCGTCTGGCAGCGTTGGTGATGCATATTCAATGACGTGTTCGCGGCCGCCGTTCCCCTTCTGCACTAAAATAGCAGAAATAGCCTCCGACTGCCAGTCCGTGATGAGAAGAACTGCTTCGCGGGGTCCGGCTGGATCAAAATAGGTGCCGTTGCCAGAGCGTCCTTGAGGGTTGCGAAGGCCCGTTCGCACTCTGCGTCCCAACTAAGGGGCTGGTCCTTTCGTAACAGGTTCGTTAAGGGTCGTGCAATCGCGGCGAAGCCACGACGATAGTACAAGGCTAACCCCAAGAAGGCTCGAACCTGCGTCATTGACGTGGGGACAGGAGCTTCTTTCACCGCCGCAACCTTTCTGAGTCAGGCCGCAGTCCTCCACGTAACCCGAGAACGAAATTTTCGAAAGGAAAAACTCGCTCTTTTCGAGCGCGATCTTAAACCCAGCATCTCTCAGAGCTCCTAATGTCCATTCGTGTGCTGTGCATGCCTGTAATAGGCCTCCGAGTAGACGAGGATGTCATCCATGTACACAATGACGCAGAAGTTAATCATCCCCTTAGTGAGCCGCGTCTTGTTGACGAAGTTTTGAAACGTCACATTCATCGCCCACTGAAACGTGGAGGGCGCGTTGCAAATCCCCATCGGGCACCGAACCCATTGCCACGTGCCTTCAAACAGTACGAAGGCCGTCTTCGGTCGATCTTCCTCCTTGACCAGAATGTGATGGAAGCCGTGCCGAATATCAAACTTACTGAAGTAATTAGCACACCCAATCGTATCCAGCAAATCATCAATCCGGGGGAGGGGATACGCATCTTTGATCGTGATGTCATTTAGTTTGCGATAATCAATGCATATGTGAATCGATCCGTTCTTTTTTGGCACCAACACTACCGGGAATGACCATGACCCAGTGGCGGGTTCGATCCAATCGCTTGCTTCAAATTCTCGAATCCGCTCAAGCGCCTTTTTCCGTTCTACCAGGATGTATCTGTAAGGTTTGCAGTGAATTGGGGAGTGGTTTCCTGTCTGGATCTCGTGTTGTATGACTAACGACAGTCCAATATCTGTGTCCGTCACACTAATCGCTCCTCTGCATTCCTTTAGAATGTCGGCGATTAGGTGGTGGATCTCCTGAGGTACGTATCGGGGTACGTGCAACTCCTACAACTCATCCCATATSCTTACATCGATGTGTTTTGTATTCACCCGCTTTGTGTTCTCTGGTGGGGGCGCGGAGATGAATGAGTTATCCGATCGCCAGTAAGACACCGTGGCCATCATCTGTGCATCTTGTTCTCGAATGGCCACGTGTTTCTCCGGTGCTACTCCGTCTCGAATGTCTTGCCACGACACAGGTTTCGTTGCGATCTTGATCCCGAGTCCGTTTTCGAGGCGCTCAGGGGGTTYCAAAGAGTTGGTCTCTGCCCCTAAGCGTAACACTCRAATCTCTTTTGCAGGTGTCAAAAGGGATTTCGGGAGATTCCTGATATTGCAATAGTGCCTTTTGTTATTGTATCGGGCGAGAAGAGGGGAGATCCCTTCGTACAGGGTTCGAAGGGGTTCCAAAGAATCGGCCATCCTTGAGATTTGTACGAGAGGTTTTCCCATAATCATTGCTTGTGTTCTCTGCAAATCTTGGCTAGTCTGGCTCAAGACTTTTACATTTGTCCGTCACGCGGGATAGTGAATACGTTGCTGCGCCATCTCCAGGATTAYTGGGTCGTCATCATCAMTGTTGTCCGCGTCTTTGGATGTCTGCCTGTTGTCCCAGGTAATCACGCGGAAAGTCCCCGTCGTCGCTGGAGAAACTCGCGGSGCTATGTTAGCGGTAGTATGAAGAGTCAGTCTCATCGGTACAACATAGGGTTTTCCTCCCGCGTTTCGGAGGGCAATCGATCGCCTTTCAAAGTTCAGATTGGCGCTCAATGCTACCAGGGMGGGAAGGTCAAAAAGTACGTCGTAAGTATTGACATCTAGAACTACGACGTCTCCCAAGGCATGTACCTTCCCTAATATAARAGCAACGTTAGTCATTCATCCCACCGTTTTGATCTTTTCCTCGTCTGCTGAGACGAGCTGATCCTTTCTGTAAGCATGATCAGATCGTTCTTTCTTCCTGCTCTCTCCACTACCCGTAAGGAGATAGCTAACACAGCGGCTCCCGAATCGATAATAGCATTATATGGAATTCCCCATACCTCGATGTCGCATTCCGCAGATTTCCATGGGATGGGTTTAATCTGCAGGAAGTGATCAGCTTTTTTKATTAGTCCTATGYATATGGGATCGGAAGTACYTGGGACATTTTCGTCTGATGTTGGTCCTTTCGTTTTTGTGTTTGCTGCTCGGGTAAGAGCAAACCGTTTCCGATTTGCTTTGCAGTGCTGCAGCATACGTTTATTGGCCTGTTYCGATATCGAAAGCAGATGACCGATAGGAAGGGGGATTCGGTGATCTAAAGATCGTACGATGTTTAAAACATCGATTTCTCCCATGACGAAAGTGGGTCCTCCCGACTCCATCTCTCCTGGAGAAGGTCGCCACTCCGCCACTTCTCGTTGTTCAGGCGCGGGTCTAATTGTACCAATCATCCCAAGCCCCGGATATCCCAATGTTACATACTGATCTAATGGGATAAGCTCTGCAGCTTCCTCCATTGTTGCTAACGTAGTTCTGCTCCCCTCTACTTCTTCCATCAAAGTTCCTACCCGTCCGGGTCCGTTGGCTATCGGGGCCGATGCTACTGGTGCGGCTCCGACTCGTTGTTGTGGGGGTCGATGAGGGCAATCCCGGGCTATATGCCCTTGTTGGTGACACGTATAACAGACGTTCAGATGGTCAAGGATCCCTGCAGGAAGGGGTGCCGGGGCCAATCCATGTTGAATCGGGGCGGCACGCACCGCTATTGGATGCATCGACCTCATCATTGCTTTTATTTGAGCGTTGTGTTCCCGCTGTTCCTTTTTGCTTTCTTGAATCAGAGTAACCAATGTCTTGGTTAGTTCTAATAAAGCGGGGGAATCGTTTGGTCGTGAGGGACTTTTGGTCAGAGGTGGGGGTACTGTCATTACGGGGACGGACACGCTTGCAACCACACTCGGGATCGGTCGTTTGGGACTAATCTGTTCCAGATAGGTGACGAAGTCCGACACGAACCCCATGTTTTCAAATTTGTTTTGCAGTGCAGCCAACTCATCTTTAGCTCTCGCTAGCTCGGACGAGTCTCCTTCCCTAKGATAGTCTTCTCCTTCTAGGAAACTCGCAGCAAACTTYCGTTCTATTTCTTCTACGGTTTCCATGATTTGTTACAGCGTGTGATTGATGGGGGATAACTGTTTTCGCAGTTTCGCCCCCATCGTTTGGCTGCGAAGTCCATCCGATGAATAAATCTCTACCTACTTGTTCGCCTCGTTCCGTTTTCACAAACATCCTATAGAATCGGTTTCGATACTCGGTAACAGATTCGAGGGGTTTTTGAATTCGATCTTTGATCATAAAGAGAGCCTGTTCAGGGTGGATGTAATCGAATCGGTTCAAGAAATCTCGCTCGAATATCGGGAGATCGACCCATATATAGGTACTAAACCAGTGATGGGCATCTTCTCCCAATCAACCTGTACCACGGATGGGCATCTTCTCCCAATCRTGCTCGTGGTACARGTTGATTAGGATTCTGCTGGAGGTTCGGGTTTTGTTGGGGGTTCTGCTGATTAGCATTCATATTGATCGTTCGTCGAGCCGCAGACCGGCCTCTGGCGACGACGGGATCACGTTGGTGCGCGTTCCGGGGTCGAGGTCATCCCCTGTTAGCCAGATCGCCCAACTATGAGTCCTAGAACCCTGCCACGTGTCGGGCTCCGATATCAACCTCACGCCCAGCGCGACTTCCTGATCGGAGTGGGATGTGGGCCTGGAAGTG
>BFEA01001541.1:0-21017 GCA_003427395.1 Chara braunii
GGAATGAATCTTCCGCCAGAACATGGAAAGATACACCGCCATATTTTTTGTCCTTTGTGCATGTCGCCCCGCTTCCAGATTCATGTTGGCCGTTGATAAGGGCGGTTTCTTCGGTCCGATAGTGTCAGCACACGGTTTCTTCTCTCTCTCTCTCTCTCTCTCTCTCTCTCTCTCTCACACACACACACACACACACACACACACACACACACGCCGAAAAAAGGCATGGCACACAGTGCGCACCCTTGCAGGGGTAGCGCGTCCCCATGCGCTGAGCGCGCGCGCACATGCGCGCGCAGTGTCACCGCGCGCATTCCGGAGGGCGCACCGCCCCGCATCGCGCACCGCACCATTGTGCCGCAAGTATGCTTAAGACGGATTAGCAATTTACTATTGAATTTTGCATTTTATTTTATACTATTTATACTATTTTATAGTCTTTAGCACAATTGAGATAACCTCAGCATACATAGTGAGACAGATTAGAATGATCATCTTTAGGACATTTCGTACGGTCTATGTAGGGTGTGATAGGCAAGGTACCGGGAAGACATTCGGGTGGTACCTGAAGTAGTGATTGATGAGAGAGACCGATCTTGGTGGATAGCGAAAGAAGGTTAGTTAAGTTCGAAATGCGAACTGGTTGAGGAGAATATGCTGCTGCTCGGCTTCCAAGGAACCATAGCTCTGCTCTGTTGTATGTCAGAGAGGCTCCGTAATCGTCTTCTGCCTCTGCTATGGTGAGGCACGAGCGTTTAGGGCTTAGGGTTTGGGGTTTATGATGGGCCACCGTCTAAGATGGTAATCCAGGCTGTTGATGGGGAATGTGGGCTTCCACCCCGGTTTCAGCTTCAGCGACAGTTTGAGAGTCAGTCGTTCTTGTCAGGCTGTTTCTGCCTCAATGTCTATGTGCTGGGTCTACGTTTAGGGTTTACTATTGGGCGCAGTTAGGGATGGTGTTCTGGATAGCTTTACCCACGGTTCGAGCCCTTGGTACAATCATCAATGGAGATTCTGGTTTAGCCTAGTAGGTGTCAGCTAGGCAGTTTTTTGTCAATTTTAGTTCCCAATTTAGGTCCTTGGCGGCAAGTTAAGTTACATTTTGCTTTTGTTTTCACTGGAAGAGAGGATATTGGAGCTTGAGAGGTGGCTTGTTCAGGGGGGGAGAAGGGGGGGGGGGGAAACATGAAGCCTAAGATTCACCGAAGGGGATATCTTTTTCAAGAAAGGGAGTTTTGCATGGGTGTTTGGGTCCTTTCCTTTTTTGCCTCTTTTATTCGTTCCCCCCCCCCTTTTTTTCCCCTTTTTTCCCCTTTTCTTTCCTTTTTTTCCTGGCAGTTTGTTCGGTGTCTTCTCTATGTATGGGTCACAAGTTTCGTCTACATGGTATTCTGGTTTTCTAAATTTCTACTTAGTAAATGTCACTCAGAATACACTGCAAAAGGAGGGGGAGGAAGGGGGGGGAGGATGGGGTCTGTTAACCACCTCTTGAGTCAAGAGTCTAGACACATGGCTGTGAAAATGGTAGAATGTTAGGACCTGCCAAACACGGACTGAGACACACAGCTGATTTATGAGTTTTGCTAATGGAATGTATGCCTTGCTGAGTTTCCCGCTTGTTGCTGAGTTTTCTAAGTCTGAGTGTGTGCGTGCTTGCTGGTCTGCGTGCCTGTCTGAGTGCTCGTCGGTTTGAGTGTGTGTGTGACCCGCAAGGGTGCTTGTTCGTGCGGAAGGCCCAAAGGACCGGTACTTACCTGTGGCCGTGGCATTGAGGGTTGCAGCGGGGAAAACACTCGAGTGGTGGGGAAAGAGGCCCGCGACACTTGGAGCAACTGAAAAACACTCAAGTAACAGGTAGGCCGGTACCACACCAGGAAGAGGTAGATGTGCCAGGTACTCGAGGCCGAGCAGAAGAAGACAAAGTTCGCATTTTTAGAGGCCCAGTAGTTGTAGACTAGGTCTAGGTGGGTACCAGTCCAATCAGTCTGAGTCTAGGGCCTGTATGGGCAATATCAGAGTCTGCAACGATGCTTCCCTCCGAATGGGAGGAGGTACCGGTTGCTTGGAGGCCTCGCGGTCTAGGAAGTCACTCGCCAAAAGGCAAGCAGGCCGCTATATCTCCACGAGGAGCGAAGTGCTCCTGCTCATTGTTGGTGTGCAAGTTTGGCGGCACACTGGTTGGAGCGCTGGCTGGAGCAGCGCGAGCATCAGAGCAGGGCTGCTGGGGAAGGAGCAAGGATAGAGAGAGGAGGAAGACAAGGACTAGGAGGGGGGAGCGGCAGAGGTACTTACCTGGCTATGGTGGTTACCATCTTCATCACCTTGATGGGCGCTGCAGCAAGAATGCCCCAGTGGGGTAGAGCTACACCAAGAAGCTTCGAGGCAGAGTCAGGCATGGCGGCCTGAGCTGGAGCAGCCATAGCTGCTTTGTGTTGTGCTTTGCACAGCAGGGCAATGCCGTGGTAGTCCGCCATAGCCTCGGCCTTGGAGGAAGGAGGAAGAAGGGTGGCCATGGCTATGGTGGACCTCATGCGATACCTGCAGTAGAAGAGGGATTCAGACATTAATTATGGTTCATCCATTCAACATTATTATTACTATTTTCGTTTTTTTTTTATAAGAGGGGAGGAGATAAGGAGGAGGAGAGTGGTTGGCAAAGAAGAAGGGAATTATCATTGGTCAATGCTGGTGTTCATCATCTTCTTCTTCTTTCTTTCTTCTTCTTGTTCTTTCCCTCTCTCCTCTCAAGTTCATTCATTTCTTTTTGCAATTGGACGACATTGTACTTTCTCATGAATGTGTACTTCGATATTGGCCAGGATCATAACAGAGAATGTTCTTCGGGACATCGGTTAAAATTAGAATGATACAGAGAAGATTAGCATGGCCCGTTGTCGGAGTGCGCGGTGTCCCGACCCTCCATGGTGTACTAGTCACACCTTACGTGCGGGCAGTTTTCGTCCGGCTATTGTACTAGGGACATCCCTTGTGCGGTCTATTCCTAGACTGGTTCAGGTTGTCACCTCCACTGGCAAAAGAGGGGGGTGCGCCACAAGACTTTCCTTTGGTCCACGCGGACTCGGCGCCCTGCTGTACAGCAGAGCACAACTGGCCTGTGCTCGCGGTAGCCGCCGGGCTCGCCCAGGGACGCGAAGGTAGAGAGACCGGCGCGGTCTTTTCTACTACGCGCCGATCTCACTCTAGTCAACTTATGGGATAGTCACACTTCACGCGATCAGTACCAAAAAGAAAAAGAGAAGAAAGGATGAGAAAGAATAAAAAAGTAAAGTGATGAGAGAGTAGAACGCCGTGTTTACTATCTACGGGTTACTGTTACCTACTACGAGGATGAAACATCTACAGGGACCACTAGGCGCGAACAGCAGTGGCCGTACCTAGACTCCGAGGCTGAGTTTGAGGCTAGTGATGCTGCTGAGACTCAGTCCTGGCACGGATTGGACCTGTGGCGACGGGACCATCCCCCTGTTGCGCCTGTGGAGGACGGACAAGAGGCCAGCTCTCGACGGAGGGGCTGAGGCCGCGAAGCGGTTACGGGTCTAAGAGGCTAGAACGAGCAACGTGCACAAAACACACAAAGAAAAAGAGAGCGAGAGTCAACTTCCCGTAAGGTGACGGGCTGATGATTCGGTTGACATCATCACTTGTGCTGAGACCACTGTTGCGAGTAGAGTTCGGGGGACTACTACGAGCTGCAAAAAGGAGGCGATTTGATCACTCACAGTGCTGACGACATGTGCTCAGACCTATGTGGGGTGGTCACGCAAGAGAGAAGTCAGACTTTTGTGGATGAGCCATTGTGATTCTTATTGTTGACGTCACTTGCTCTCTCGCGCGATCTGAGCGTCAATCCATCTCTGTTGGGAGGTAGTCAAGTTTAAGCGCGTTGAGCAGGGTACCAACAGGGAGTAGAACTAGCAGAAAAGGGGCTTGTGAGCTTCCCCCAAATGACTTCTTCTGTTGCATGCATGTCGCTTCGCAAAAGATGTTTAGTCGCTATCATTGGACGAACTGTCGTTCCCTTCGTCCTTCATCAACTTCCATTTGTGGATATTAACTACTATATTAGGAAGTCCTTGTGAGGTAGTTACAAGTTGATCGCTTAGGAAAAGGTACTAGACTGTAATGCTAACGGAGAGGACTGTTCTTTCAGTAAGTCACTCACAACGAATAATCTTCAACGGATTACGATTGATGTCTCCCAAGAGCTGTTTTACAAGATCGCTACTAGCCGAGTCTTTATTGCGTATACCATGCACCCATCTATCTCACTGGGTAATAACGTTGACCTGCACATGGCGCAATCAGTAGTAAGGGAGAGGTATTGTTATGGAAGAACCTTCGACTGTGGATGTGAGAATTTGTTGATCGACTTCACTTACTTATGCACTATCTCACCCCCCTGTCATCTCTAATGTTTCCAAGAAACTGTCATGAGAATGTTGGACTCTGACACTATTACTAGAGCCAATAAGAGGATAAGTAAGTGGTACTGGCCCTACTGGGTGTTAGCGGGAGGTCTCGTCAATTGAGATCGACATCTTGGGAGTGTGCACAAGAATTCAGTGGTTGGATTTGCTCGACTTCTTGCACGAATGATAATCATCTTCGCTTTTTGGTTGTTCTCGGAGTGGCAGCGCGGTTACAAATGACAGGTTGTGAGACTGTGTATCAAAAAAGGGGCGTAAGTGAAGGGTACTCGTATTAGAGATTTTACTTTAAGGCCTCCTGTTTATCATTAGTCGTATATCTCTCGGATCGCCTTCAAGTTGTAGTCGCGAGTACTATGTTCGAACCTTTTGAGGTCATTTTTAGTGTCGATCAGCGATCTAGAGCCATTCTCTCGTTAGTCTGAACTTTATACTCCTGCCCCTTCCTTGCCTTTTTTATTGGACTTGAAAGTATTAAAATGTGGATTATTTTTTCTCCCCTCTCGAAAAGAATGTGGGCATGACTTTGACCGATTGAATGTTGGACAAAAACTGGAAAGGTAAATCATCAAGAGGAGGGTCCTTACTTTGAGAGACAAAATAGTCTCTTTCAATTCCACATACCACTAAACCTGTTTGATGGGCAAGAGAGAAATCATCCTGAGGAAGATAACTTTCTTGCTGGCAAAATTGTTACTTGATGGAGACTAATGCTATTTCCTCCTGATCGATTTGACGAAAGAGAAAACTAAGAACAAGTAGTTTCTTTATCTGGTTACAACATGTCTCGTGACTGTTTGCTATCTGCGAATAATACTTGTAAGCCCATCGTCTTGCAGGTATAAACCGTAGGATTGTCCCTGTGCTAGAGCTATTAAGTAATTTGAAACTGTGCAGAGAGTTTAATAAGAAAACGACAATCCTACTTGTGATGTTTGGTTCGCAAGTATACGGCACAAACTATGGTAATCTATATTGTGCAAAACGATTTGGCAATTGAGCTTTCACAACATTTCCAATTGGACACTCAACCATTGAATTTATTCATAAATTATGTTCTCACTTACTACACTTAGTAATCCTCCTTTTGAGTGGTACATTGCTCAATACTTTAGCTTGAGTCACCGTGAGCAAAGTCCTGCTTAGTATTTGAGGTGAGAGTTGTGATGAATGATGCTTGGACCTGGGTTGTATACGAACAAGGATAGGCCAGCGAACATCGTTCATGCCCTAGTGGGGAAGTACGAAACAACACCTCGTGGTGAAGACTAATAGAGAGTACACTTTTCAGTATCCGACGGTGCACGAACAAGGGTTGTAAAGTAATCCAGTGCCTCATATATGAACGGAGGTTATGTTTTGTAGCTCCCAATTTCGGTATATGAGTGGGGATGACATTTGACGAGGTTCTGGTTGTTATCAAAATGCGAGTTATCACCACTGGTGTTATGCGTGCTATTCAAAGTAATTGTCAATGGTGCATGGTGTACTTTGCTCATCTCAAATGATACCCAATGTGATATTTGAGTGAGGTTCATTACTTCGCTATTTAAGTGGAGATTGCCTTAGATAATGCTACTCAGCATAGTGCTCTAACTAAGAGTATCGTTGGTATTACCCTGAGTAGTATTCGAATTGGGAACTGTCTCAGGTACCACCATGTGTAGAAGTCGATCTAGGAATACCACTAGAGCTTGCCTTGCACATTACAATAATGTGGCAACACTTTGCATCACCCTAAGCAGTAAATGGAAAACGACTGCGATCATCGTTGCTACTTTCTTCAATGTCTTGCTGCCAAATTTGTCAGCTAAAAGTCTATTGCTGATTGCTCAACAAAAAAAACCACTACTAGCCCTCTGCGAGAACTGTTAGCGGATCACTTGTTGCTTGCTTTCGTCTCTAGCACAAGGATGCTGCCAAGTATCTGCTCCGTTAAAGTACCACCATGTGTAGAAGTCGATCTAGGAATACCACTAGAGCTTGCCTTGCACATTACAATAATGTGGCAACACTTTGCATCACCCTAAGCAGCAAATGGTAAAGCAGTGTATGATCATTACTGTTCTGAGTCATAATGAAATATTCCTAAGAGCGATGACCGACGTAGGCCCCAATTGAAGGGTATCGCTTGAAGCCGGACGCACACAACAGGAAGGGATTTACATTAATTAATTAATTTATTTAATGAAAAATTTTATTAAAATCATGTGTGACACCCTGTTGGCTGTCTGGTCGCCACAAGTGGCTTAACTAGAAACAAGTGCGACATCTTGCACAAGGATGACATACATTAAATCGAGATTAACAAAAGACTAAAAGTGGAGGGTGAAAAATAGGTGGCTTTCAAACGCCAGGTGGTGGGAGACAAGAAATAGAGTAGTAGGGAGCACACTAGCAAAACGGGAAGACATTGAGATGGCGATTAGAGGCCTGTGAGATTGTTGGGAACACCCCCCCGCACTTCGCCCTTCTTGGGATCCGCCTGCTGCGTGACTGGGTGCTGCCAGTAAGCTTCCCGACCAGCAGGGGAACCCCTGAAGAAGAGCCATGGTTTGGGGAGGGGTTTGTTTTGTAGCAGTTCCTGCCCCTTGGGCAGGTGATCGGGCCGCAAGGGTAAAGCCGACTCTAAGCCCTTCCTTTCTCCCCCTCCTTCTTCCTTTCCCCTTCCTATGTTGTGGAAACATGCTAGTCGGTGATGAGTAACCGGACTGACCCCCCCATAATAGAAGGGGCTGTGTTTTTTGTTTTTCTTTGTTAAAAAAAAAAAGAACTTATTGCTGGTAGGAAACTCCGTATGGTCGACTTTTCAATGGAATCAATTTGAGGAAAATCAGCAGCATCGTCTCTCTACTACTCCCCTTTCTCTTCCTCCTCGCCTCTCCTAGTCTGCCGTTCTCTAAACTTTCCTTCGTATTCTCCATTCTTTCGTAATGGGGTCTGTCACCTCAGATTAATACATGCAGCTCGAGTCGTAATTGTCATGAGGTAGGGCTTTTATCTGACTTAGTATAAAGTACCAAAAAAATGTCGTTTAAAAAAGAAAAAGTCGTAGATGCAGTATGGGGTGTGGGAAAGTGTGATGCATGCCATCTGAATGAAGTAGAAGTACTGTGTTATCACAATTCTTCTCATCTCATCTCGTCTCATTTCATCCCCATATCCTCGTCTCCTCTCGTCTCTTCTCCTCTCCTCTCCTCTCCCTTGCTTGCCCCCTTCTCCGCATGCATGCATGCTACCTCTACTTAGCCTTCCCATCGTTGTGTTGCATTCCTTGCCTTTTCTCGTTTTCATCTCCGTTTCCTTTTCCTTTCCTTTTCTTTTCATTATGTTTCTTTCCACTCTCAGATGATCTTTCCATTTCGGAGTTTCCTTCCAATTAGTACACTCTGGAGTTTCCTTCTAATTAGTACCGAATTCACCACTTCGCATCATAACAACACATGATATTCTATGTTTCATTGTTTCAGACATTGAAAAAAACGGAAAAGCAACTCTCGATCTTGAGCTCACAATCGGCATGCTTGCAATGATCGATGTTGTCGATGTTGTCAACTCCGTATTGCTGACCACGGCACTCAAAAGGCGGTGTATGTCCGCCACACTACATATGCATCCGGCCAGATGCGAATTCAGCGGCAAGAGAAGGGGTGGTTATGGGGGTTGATGTCGTGCTGTGTATGCGTGGGATGCTGCTCGACCACGCGGCGCACTATCGAACCCTTATGGATGATCAGCTGGAAGAATTTCAAGGCGGTTTTGTTCATAGCGGGATTATGAAGGCGGCCCGTTGGTTGGTCGAAAATCAGGTGCCGGTGCTGCGAGGGGCTCTGGAGACCTATCAAGAATACAAACCCACATTGACACTGGTCGGGCATTCCCTTGGAGGAGGAGTTGTGGCACTGTTTGCCCTCTTGTTGCTGCAAGATCTGGACATTCTGGGCCCTGGATTAATGGAAAGACAACGGCTGCGATGTTATGCGATTGCTCCTCCTCGTGTTGTCTCTCGGCATTTGGCAATTGAGTGTGCGGATGTCATACACACGATCGTTCTTCAGGTACAGTGAGCGACTAGTCCAGTCTATCGACAAGTCACACACTCATTCTGACAAGTTATGCATAGTCACGCAGACAAGTTGCACAGCCATTTTTTAGGCACAGAAATGAACCAAAAAAGACGGACGGAAGTCACATTACCAAAAGCTGCAAAACAAGTTACCTAAAAGAAAGCCTTTTTTAAGTTTTTTTGAGTTTTTTAAAGTTTTTTTTCTCCCTTTTCCACAGGGGCCATGCTAATCTTCTCTGTACCGTGCCAATTTTAACGGATGTCCCGGAGGATGGAATGCCTATTTTTTAACCTCTGATTATCTGTTGCCAACCTTTGGATTGTCGACAGTCATCCCCTTTTGGGATATTACTGTACCATGAAGGAATCAGCGGAGATGGACCCACCCACCCACCCACCCATTCACTCTCCCCCCCCCCATTACACACCATACTAGCTGTAGCACTGTGAGATACTTGAATGTCATTCTGTGGATCGGGTTGGAGTTGTGGTCGTCTTCCCATTATTCTGCAGATTGCATGGCTCGGGGAGGTTCATGGCACTCTTTGTGTTGCACGTAGACTCCGTAGAGGTCCTGTGGTGTTTGTTTGATTTACGGTGGTTTTGTGGGCCGACTCAGAGTGCTCTCCATGTTTTTTCCCAGAGTCTCAGACCAATTGCGGGTGTGGTCAGTGCTTTCTTGTTACTGGAGCCTTTTGCAATCAGACTCGCTTTCTTTCTCGCTTCACATTCACGCAAACAGGTGACACAGTAAACTGGCGATATGCGCCCAACTCAGAATTCAGAGATATGGAACCAAGAACACAGTTCGATTGCAACTCGCGTCAGATAAGCTATGGCGCATTAGCGCCCAACAACTCTTGTTCGTCACTGTGCTCGACTTCACCGTTCACACACACTCAACACTAGATCACCTGGATATCCCACACGCAACACACTCTGTATACACGCACACACGCACACTGCACTCACCTACAGCTATGGCGGCTCTAGCCGCTGTAACTACCTACAGCTATGGCTACGCTATCTCCTTCAGCCCACTTCGACTTCAGGCGCACCTGCAGACCACCTCGCACAAGATTCTCAAGCAGCGCTTCCGCATGGCTTCCGCAGGAATGAATGACTGGCTGGACGCTGCCTCTTGATTTATACTTCTGTCCGTGGCTGGTCTGCCCTTTTCCACCGGGCCCTTGGTGCACACAGTCCCACATGGTGCTTGCTGACTGAACTAGGTGAGACTGGGACTGGGTACCGCTGATTGTATGGGATGGTACCGCCGACTCAGTGCAGTCGCACTGCTGACTCGGTGCAGTGGGTTTACCACTTACCCACTTGCCTCTGGTCTGCTGTGGGCAGTCGTCGAAAGGCCACTTCCGGACCTTCCGGAAGGCTGTAGACTTGGCCTTTCGAAACTGTAGCTGCCCTTTTCCACCGGGCCCTTGGTGCACACAGTCCCACATGGTGCTTGCTGACTGAACTAGGTGAGACTGGGACTGGGTACCGCTGACTGTATGGGATGGTACCGCCGACTCAGTGCAGTCGCACTGCTGACTCGGTGCAGTGGGTTTACCACTTGCCCACTTGCCTCTGGTCTGCTGTGGGCAGTCGTCGAAAGGCCACTTCCGGACCTTCCGGAAGGCTGTAGACTTGGCCTTTCGAAACTGTAGCAGCTACGACCTTGACCTTTCAGGACTGTAGCAGCTACGACCTTGACCCTTCAGGACTCCTACAGCTACGACCTCTACTGTAAACTTTGATCCCTACGCGACAGACCTACGGTTCAAAACCCGACGAACAAACAGGTCTACGACAGACCACTGCTGACTCCTAAAACACAGGTTACGGGTTCAAATACACACAGGGGTACTGTACACAGGTAGAGAGGTCTAGGGATCGAGCCCTGGGATCCGGGTTCGCTACTGCAAAAGGGTGAAAACCGTTTCACTTTTGGGTTGTGGTGCAATTATTTTTTTGTGTTCTGTGTAATTGCCATCTGTTAAGTATGTTGCCTTTTGCCCTCCATCCATGTAATTTTTTTGCCTTTTGTCAAGTATATGTTGCGCCCTGATGCTTTTCTGCCCTGCTCTTCATCCCTGCTCCCAAGTCAACAACATGAGTGGCAGCAGCAACACAGATGCAGCTGCAACCAATCCGATCACTCCCAACGCAGCAAACCTGCAACCAAACGAGGACTTGTGTAATGTTGGCAGGTCTTTGTCAAAACCTACCATCCCCCTCCGGAGCAGATGATAGAGTCACGATGACGGTGCACTGTGTTTGCAGGAAGACGGTAGTGAGTTACCACGTAACACCCGGCGAGGAATGGTCCAGCATTTCTTGCCCTTGTTGTTGTTGTTGGTTTTTTTTTTTTTTTTTTTTTTTTAAGGGCGACATATCAGTTTTGACCTGACTGGCACCAGCTAATTCAGAAGTATCATTTATGATTTATGTGATTTCATTCATCTAGTTCCATCTGGATTCGAACAGAGGTCTGTTTTGTTTTTTGTTTTTGTTTTTTTAACTTTTGAGCTAGGCCGGTTGGTACTTGCCCAGGGTATCTCGCATACTGTTTGCGGGGAATGTTTCACCCATAGAGCAGTCGCCACGCTTCATGCCTAAACGACGAAGCATTCCATCCTCCTCTCTTATAGGCTGCTTTACCTTCAGACCTGCTGGTGCCAAAGCCTATGCCTAAAGGTGGACTCCGTTTGCCGGCAGTCCCCCTGACAAGGCTAAAAGTCGGCACTACCGTCTTTCCCCGAACATAATGCACCCTGATTATGAATGTGTGCACGCCGTCTTTCCGGTCAGGTGCAGCAATGATGAGGGTGTGTTGTGTTCGGGGGAAGAAGATGATGAAAAGAGAAGGAGCAAAGTCGGTGAGGCGGGTGAGCATAGAGCTTGACGGCGAGGGTTTCAAGAAAAACAAATATATGGCCGCGGTGAACTGGATGGCAAATTGTTTTGTCAGCGTGATGTAACAATGAACCTTTTCTGGAACAATGCTCTTCATCCCTGATTGGCTGATTGGTTTTTAACTTTATATTAACTTTATATTATAAGTTTATATACTTCACCTTGCACTCTTCCTTGATTCAGATTGAATTTCCTGTGTGATTTGAAAGTAATCGATTTCTGTGCCATGAGGGTGTGTTGTGTTCGGGGGAGGACGATAGCTGAAAAGAGGAGGAGCAAAGCCGGTGAGGGCGGTGAGCATAGAGCTCGACGGCGAGGGTTTCAACAAAAAACAATTATATGGCCGCAGTGAACTGGATGGCAAATTGTTTTGTCAGCGTGATGTAGCAATGAACCTGTTGTGGAACAATGCTCTTCATCCGTGATTGGCTGATTGGTTTATATTAACTTTATATTAAGTTATTAACTTTATATACTTCACCTTGCGCTCTTCCTTGATTCAGATTGAATTTCCTGTGTGATGTGGAAATAATCGATTTCTGTGCGATCTGGAATGTTGCCATTCATGTGTCACTGTTTTTGTTAACCATGATTACGAGGTGTTCTGATGTGAGGCTTGACCGTCAAGACGGCTGCATGTTTTTTTTCTGTTTGAAAGTGCATGCATCATCATCCAGCATCCTATAAGAGGATGGCTTTTAGGAATGCATGCTTCAACAACCTATAGGGGAATGAACAGCAGTGCCTGGCCTTTAGTCCACATGTATAGGGTGCGTCCTGGTATAGGGTGCTTCGACTACAGTTGAGGCACTGCAGTTCTACAGCTAAAGAATAGGCATGTTCCTGTGCCATCATAGAAACATAATCTAATCGATCAAAATAAGGCAAAGCTTGTAGATAGGTTTTATAATATTCATATCCTCTTTCTATTTGATATCCAATTTGATCCATCTGCCTGAGGTATTGTCTTGGTTGACGTTCACTATTCGTATTGCTTCGCTGGCTGGCGATTTTTTATGGAGGAGGATGACCATACCCTGTCTCTTATACACATCTAGATGTTGGAATGTATGCCTTGCTGAGTTTCCCGCTTGTTGCTGAGTTTTCTAAGTCTGAGTGTGTGCGTGCTTGCTGGTCTGCGTGCCTGTCTGAGTGCTCGTCGGTTTGAGTGTGTGTGTGACCCGCAAGGGTGCTTGTTCGTGCGGAAGGCCCAAAGGACCGGTACTTACCTGTGGCCGTGGCATTGAGGGTTGCAGCGGGGAAAACACTCGAGTGGTGGGGAAAGAGGCCCGCGACACTTGGAGCAACTGAAAAACACTCAAGTAACAGGTAGGCCGGTACCACACCAGGAAGAGGTAGATGTGCCAGGTACTCGAGGCCGAGCAGAAGAAGACAAAGTTCGCATTTTTAGAGGCCCAGTAGTTGTAGACTAGGTCTAGGTGGGTACCAGTCCAATCAGTCTGAGTCTAGGGCCTGTATGGGCAATATCAGAGTCTGCAACGATGCTTCCCTCCGAATGGGAGGAGGTACCGGTTGCTTGGAGGCCTCGCGGTCTAGGAAGTCACTCGCCAAAAGGCAAGCAGGCCGCTATATCTCCACGAGGAGCGAAGTGCTCCTGCTCATTGTTGGTGTGCAAGTTTGGCGGCACACTGGTTGGAGCGCTGGCTGGAGCAGCGCGAGCATCAGAGCAGGGCTGCTGGGGAAGGAGCAAGGATAGAGAGAGGAGGAAGACAAGGACTAGGAGGGGGGAGCGGCAGAGGTACTTACCTGGCTATGGTGGTTACCATCTTCATCACCTTGATGGGCGCTGCAGCAAGAATGCCCCAGTGGGGTAGAGCTACACCAAGAAGCTTCGAGGCAGAGTCAGGCATGGCGGCCTGAGCTGGAGCAGCCATAGCTGCTTTGTGTTGTGCTTTGCACAGCAGGGCAATGCCGTGGTAGTCCGCCATAGCCTCGGCCTTGGAGGAAGGAGGAAGAAGGGTGGCCATGGCTATGGTGGACCTCATGCGATACCTGCAGTAGAAGAGGGATTCAGACATTAATTATGGTTCATCCATTCAACATTATTATTACTATTTTCGTTTTTTTTTTATAAGAGGGGAGGAGATAAGGAGGAGGAGAGTGGTTGGCAAAGAAGAAGGGAATTATCATTGGTCAATGCTGGTGTTCATCATCTTCTTCTTCTTTCTTTCTTCTTCTTGTTCTTTCCCTCTCTCCTCTCAAGTTCATTCATTTCTTTTTGCAATTGGACGACATTGTACTTTCTCATGAATGTGTACTTCGATATTGGCCAGGATCATAACAGAGAATGTTCTTCGGGACATCGGTTAAAATTAGAATGATACAGAGAAGATTAGCATGGCCCGTTGTCGGAGTGCGCGGTGTCCCGACCCTCCATGGTGTACTAGTCACACCTTACGTGCGGGCAGTTTTCGTCCGGCTATTGTACTAGGGACATCCCTTGTGCGGTCTATTCCTAGACTGGTTCAGGTTGTCACCTCCACTGGCAAAAGAGGGGGGTGCGCCACAAGACTTTCCTTTGGTCCACGCGGACTCGGCGCCCTGCTGTACAGCAGAGCACAACTGGCCTGTGCTCGCGGTAGCCGCCGGGCTCGCCCAGGGACGCGAAGGTAGAGAGACCGGCGCGGTCTTTTCTACTACGCGCCGATCTCACTCTAGTCAACTTATGGGATAGTCACACTTCACGCGATCAGTACCAAAAAGAAAAAGAGAAGAAAGGATGAGAAAGAATAAAAAAGTAAAGTGATGAGAGAGTAGAACGCCGTGTTTACTATCTACGGGTTACTGTTACCTACTACGAGGATGAAACATCTACAGGGACCACTAGGCGCGAACAGCAGTGGCCGTACCTAGACTCCGAGGCTGAGTTTGAGGCTAGTGATGCTGCTGAGACTCAGTCCTGGCACGGATTGGACCTGTGGCGACGGGACCATCCCCCTGTTGCGCCTGTGGAGGACGGACAAGAGGCCAGCTCTCGACGGAGGGGCTGAGGCCGCGAAGCGGTTACGGGTCTAAGAGGCTAGAACGAGCAACGTGCACAAAACACACAAAGAAAAAGAGAGCGAGAGTCAACTTCCCGTAAGGTGACGGGCTGATGATTCGGTTGACATCATCACTTGTGCTGAGACCACTGTTGCGAGTAGAGTTCGGGGGACTACTACGAGCTGCAAAAAGGAGGCGATTTGATCACTCACAGTGCTGACGACATGTGCTCAGACCTATGTGGGGTGGTCACGCAAGAGAGAAGTCAGACTTTTGTGGATGAGCCATTGTGATTCTTATTGTTGACGTCACTTGCTCTCTCGCGCGATCTGAGCGTCAATCCATCTCTGTTGGGAGGTAGTCAAGTTTAAGCGCGTTGAGCAGGGTACCAACAGGGAGTAGAACTAGCAGAAAAGGGGCTTGTGAGCTTCCCCCAAATGACTTCTTCTGTTGCATGCATGTCGCTTCGCAAAAGATGTTTAGTCGCTATCATTGGACGAACTGTCGTTCCCTTCGTCCTTCATCAACTTCCATTTGTGGATATTAACTACTATATTAGGAAGTCCTTGTGAGGTAGTTACAAGTTGATCGCTTAGGAAAAGGTACTAGACTGTAATGCTAACGGAGAGGACTGTTCTTTCAGTAAGTCACTCACAACGAATAATCTTCAACGGATTACGATTGATGTCTCCCAAGAGCTGTTTTACAAGATCGCTACTAGCCGAGTCTTTATTGCGTATACCATGCACCCATCTATCTCACTGGGTAATAACGTTGACCTGCACATGGCGCAATCAGTAGTAAGGGAGAGGTATTGTTATGGAAGAACCTTCGACTGTGGATGTGAGAATTTGTTGATCGACTTCACTTACTTATGCACTATCTCACCCCCCTGTCATCTCTAATGTTTCCAAGAAACTGTCATGAGAATGTTGGACTCTGACACTATTACTAGAGCCAATAAGAGGATAAGTAAGTGGTACTGGCCCTACTGGGTGTTAGCGGGAGGTCTCGTCAATTGAGATCGACATCTTGGGAGTGTGCACAAGAATTCAGTGGTTGGATTTGCTCGACTTCTTGCACGAATGATAATCATCTTCGCTTTTTGGTTGTTCTCGGAGTGGCAGCGCGGTTACAAATGACAGGTTGTGAGACTGTGTATCAAAAAAGGGGCGTAAGTGAAGGGTACTCGTATTAGAGATTTTACTTTAAGGCCTCCTGTTTATCATTAGTCGTATATCTCTCGGATCGCCTTCAAGTTGTAGTCGCGAGTACTATGTTCGAACCTTTTGAGGTCATTTTTAGTGTCGATCAGCGATCTAGAGCCATTCTCTCGTTAGTCTGAACTTTATACTCCTGCCCCTTCCTTGCCTTTTTTATTGGACTTGAAAGTATTAAAATGTGGATTATTTTTTCTCCCCTCTCGAAAAGAATGTGGGCATGACTTTGACCGATTGAATGTTGGACAAAAACTGGAAAGGTAAATCATCAAGAGGAGGGTCCTTACTTTGAGAGACAAAATAGTCTCTTTCAATTCCACATACCACTAAACCTGTTTGATGGGCAAGAGAGAAATCATCCTGAGGAAGATAACTTTCTTGCTGGCAAAATTGTTACTTGATGGAGACTAATGCTATTTCCTCCTGATCGATTTGACGAAAGAGAAAACTAAGAACAAGTAGTTTCTTTATCTGGTTACAACATGTCTCGTGACTGTTTGCTATCTGCGAATAATACTTGTAAGCCCATCGTCTTGCAGGTATAAACCGTAGGATTGTCCCTGTGCTAGAGCTATTAAGTAATTTGAAACTGTGCAGAGAGTTTAATAAGAAAACGACAATCCTACTTGTGATGTTTGGTTCGCAAGTATACGGCACAAACTATGGTAATCTATATTGTGCAAAACGATTTGGCAATTGAGCTTTCACAACATTTCCAATTGGACACTCAACCATTGAATTTATTCATAAATTATGTTCTCACTTACTACACTTAGTAATCCTCCTTTTGAGTGGTACATTGCTCAATACTTTAGCTTGAGTCACCGTGAGCAAAGTCCTGCTTAGTATTTGAGGTGAGAGTTGTGATGAATGATGCTTGGACCTGGGTTGTATACGAACAAGGATAGGCCAGCGAACATCGTTCATGCCCTAGTGGGGAAGTACGAAACAACACCTCGTGGTGAAGACTAATAGAGAGTACACTTTTCAGTATCCGACGGTGCACGAACAAGGGTTGTAAAGTAATCCAGTGCCTCATATATGAACGGAGGTTATGTTTTGTAGCTCCCAATTTCGGTATATGAGTGGGGATGACATTTGACGAGGTTCTGGTTGTTATCAAAATGCGAGTTATCACCACTGGTGTTATGCGTGCTATTCAAAGTAATTGTCAATGGTGCATGGTGTACTTTGCTCATCTCAAATGATACCCAATGTGATATTTGAGTGAGGTTCATTACTTCGCTATTTAAGTGGAGATTGCCTTAGATAATGCTACTCAGCATAGTGCTCTAACTAAGAGTATCGTTGGTATTACCCTGAGTAGTATTCGAATTGGGAACTGTCTCAGGTACCACCATGTGTAGAAGTCGATCTAGGAATACCACTAGAGCTTGCCTTGCACATTACAATAATGTGGCAACACTTTGCATCACCCTAAGCAGTAAATGGAAAACGACTGCGATCATCGTTGCTACTTTCTTCAATGTCTTGCTGCCAAATTTGTCAGCTAAAAGTCTATTGCTGATTGCTCAACAAAAAAAACCACTACTAGCCCTCTGCGAGAACTGTTAGCGGATCACTTGTTGCTTGCTTTCGTCTCTAGCACAAGGATGCTGCCAAGTATCTGCTCCGTTAAAGTACCACCATGTGTAGAAGTCGATCTAGGAATACCACTAGAGCTTGCCTTGCACATTACAATAATGTGGCAACACTTTGCATCACCCTAAGCAGCAAATGGTAAAGCAGTGTATGATCATTACTGTTCTGAGTCATAATGAAATATTCCTAAGAGCGATGACCGACGTAGGCCCCAATTGAAGGGTATCGCTTGAAGCCGGACGCACACAACAGGAAGGGATTTACATTAATTAATTAATTTATTTAATGAAAAATTTTATTAAAATCATGTGTGACACCCTGTTGGCTGTCTGGTCGCCACAAGTGGCTTAACTAGAAACAAGTGCGACATCTTGCACAAGGATGACATACATTAAATCGAGATTAACAAAAGACTAAAAGTGGAGGGTGAAAAATAGGTGGCTTTCAAACGCCAGGTGGTGGGAGACAAGAAATAGAGTAGTAGGGAGCACACTAGCAAAACGGGAAGACATTGAGATGGCGATTAGAGGCCTGTGAGATTGTTGGGAACACCCCCCCGCACTTCGCCCTTCTTGGGATCCGCCTGCTGCGTGACTGGGTGCTGCCAGTAAGCTTCCCGACCAGCAGGGGAACCCCTGAAGAAGAGCCATGGTTTGGGGAGGGGTTTGTTTTGTAGCAGTTCCTGCCCCTTGGGCAGGTGATCGGGCCGCAAGGGTAAAGCCGACTCTAAGCCCTTCCTTTCTCCCCCTCCTTCTTCCTTTCCCCTTCCTATGTTGTGGAAACATGCTAGTCGGTGATGAGTAACCGGACTGACCCCCCCATAATAGAAGGGGCTGTGTTTTTTGTTTTTCTTTGTTAAAAAAAAAAAGAACTTATTGCTGGTAGGAAACTCCGTATGGTCGACTTTTCAATGGAATCAATTTGAGGAAAATCAGCAGCATCGTCTCTCTACTACTCCCCTTTCTCTTCCTCCTCGCCTCTCCTAGTCTGCCGTTCTCTAAACTTTCCTTCGTATTCTCCATTCTTTCGTAATGGGGTCTGTCACCTCAGATTAATACATGCAGCTCGAGTCGTAATTGTCATGAGGTAGGGCTTTTATCTGACTTAGTATAAAGTACCAAAAAAATGTCGTTTAAAAAAGAAAAAGTCGTAGATGCAGTATGGGGTGTGGGAAAGTGTGATGCATGCCATCTGAATGAAGTAGAAGTACTGTGTTATCACAATTCTTCTCATCTCATCTCGTCTCATTTCATCCCCATATCCTCGTCTCCTCTCGTCTCTTCTCCTCTCCTCTCCTCTCCCTTGCTTGCCCCCTTCTCCGCATGCATGCATGCTACCTCTACTTAGCCTTCCCATCGTTGTGTTGCATTCCTTGCCTTTTCTCGTTTTCATCTCCGTTTCCTTTTCCTTTCCTTTTCTTTTCATTATGTTTCTTTCCACTCTCAGATGATCTTTCCATTTCGGAGTTTCCTTCCAATTAGTACACTCTGGAGTTTCCTTCTAATTAGTACCGAATTCACCACTTCGCATCATAACAACACATGATATTCTATGTTTCATTGTTTCAGACATTGAAAAAAACGGAAAAGCAACTCTCGATCTTGAGCTCACAATCGGCATGCTTGCAATGATCGATGTTGTCGATGTTGTCAACTCCGTATTGCTGACCACGGCACTCAAAAGGCGGTGTATGTCCGCCACACTACATATGCATCCGGCCAGATGCGAATTCAGCGGCAAGAGAAGGGGTGGTTATGGGGGTTGATGTCGTGCTGTGTATGCGTGGGATGCTGCTCGACCACGCGGCGCACTATCGAACCCTTATGGATGATCAGCTGGAAGAATTTCAAGGCGGTTTTGTTCATAGCGGGATTATGAAGGCGGCCCGTTGGTTGGTCGAAAATCAGGTGCCGGTGCTGCGAGGGGCTCTGGAGACCTATCAAGAATACAAACCCACATTGACACTGGTCGGGCATTCCCTTGGAGGAGGAGTTGTGGCACTGTTTGCCCTCTTGTTGCTGCAAGATCTGGACATTCTGGGCCCTGGATTAATGGAAAGACAACGGCTGCGATGTTATGCGATTGCTCCTCCTCGTGTTGTCTCTCGGCATTTGGCAATTGAGTGTGCGGATGTCATACACACGATCGTTCTTCAGGTACAGTGAGCGACTAGTCCAGTCTATCGACAAGTCACACACTCATTCTGACAAGTTATGCATAGTCACGCAGACAAGTTGCACAGCCATTTTTTAGGCACAGAAATGAACCAAAAAAGACGGACGGAAGTCACATTACCAAAAGCTGCAAAACAAGTTACCTAAAAGAAAGCCTTTTTTAAGTTTTTTTGAGTTTTTTAAAGTTTTTTTTCTCCCTTTTCCACAGGGGCCATGCTAATCTTCTCTGTACCGTGCCAATTTTAACGGATGTCCCGGAGGATGGAATGCCTATTTTTTAACCTCTGATTATCTGTTGCCAACCTTTGGATTGTCGACAGTCATCCCCTTTTGGGATATTACTGTACCATGAAGGAATCAGCGGAGATGGACCCACCCACCCACCCACCCATTCACTCTCCCCCCCCCCATTACACACCATACTAGCTGTAGCACTGTGAGATACTTGAATGTCATTCTGTGGATCGGGTTGGAGTTGTGGTCGTCTTCCCATTATTCTGCAGATTGCATGGCTCGGGGAGGTTCATGGCACTCTTTGTGTTGCACGTAGACTCCGTAGAGGTCCTGTGGTGTTTGTTTGATTTACGGTGGTTTTGTGGGCCGACTCAGAGTGCTCTCCATGTTTTTTCCCAGAGTCTCAGACCAATTGCGGGTGTGGTCAGTGCTTTCTTGTTACTGGAGCCTTTTGCAATCAGACTCGCTTTCTTTCTCGCTTCACATTCACGCAAACAGGTGACACAGTAAACTGGCGATATGCGCCCAACTCAGAATTCAGAGATATGGAACCAAGAACACAGTTCGATTGCAACTCGCGTCAGATAAGCTATGGCGCATTAGCGCCCAACAACTCTTGTTCGTCACTGTGCTCGACTTCACCGTTCACACACACTCAACACTAGATCACCTGGATATCCCACACGCAACACACTCTGTATACACGCACACACGCACACTGCACTCACCTACAGCTATGGCGGCTCTAGCCGCTGTAACTACCTACAGCTATGGCTACGCTATCTCCTTCAGCCCACTTCGACTTCAGGCGCACCTGCAGACCACCTCGCACAAGATTCTCAAGCAGCGCTTCCGCATGGCTTCCGCAGGAATGAATGACTGGCTGGACGCTGCCTCTTGATTTATACTTCTGTCCGTGGCTGGTCTGCCCTTTTCCACCGGGCCCTTGGTGCACACAGTCCCACATGGTGCTTGCTGACTGAACTAGGTGAGACTGGGACTGGGTACCGCTGATTGTATGGGATGGTACCGCCGACTCAGTGCAGTCGCACTGCTGACTCGGTGCAGTGGGTTTACCACTTACCCACTTGCCTCTGGTCTGCTGTGGGCAGTCGTCGAAAGGCCACTTCCGGACCTTCCGGAAGGCTGTAGACTTGGCCTTTCGAAACTGTAGCTGCCCTTTTCCACCGGGCCCTTGGTGCACACAGTCCCACATGGTGCTTGCTGACTGAACTAGGTGAGACTGGGACTGGGTACCGCTGACTGTATGGGATGGTACCGCCGACTCAGTGCAGTCGCACTGCTGACTCGGTGCAGTGGGTTTACCACTTGCCCACTTGCCTCTGGTCTGCTG
>BFEA01001542.1:9256-20834 GCA_003427395.1 Chara braunii
AAAAAGAAAGAAAGAAAGGAAATCGACATTAAAACTAATTCATTCAATGACATTCTGAATTGACATTATACGAACAACAATATTGGAGAGTTCACTGCATAGTTGATTTCTTTTCAAAAAAAAAAAAAAAAAAAAAAATCCAAATCTTGTAAATACTTATCAATGATGAGCAGTTCCTAATAATAACATTAGTACATATATATATATATATATATATATATATATATAATGGATGTATCTGATCAACTGTGATATGCACGTCTTGTAGACAAAATCCTACATAGTATTAGCATGTCTTCATCCTAAAGATTATGCACCTATATAATGAATATATATGATCAACCGCGATATGTATGTTCCATAAACAAACTCCTGCACAATATTGGCATGTTTTCGTTTTGAGGATTTTATCTCTAATTATTTTATCTCTTTTTATTATTTAAAATTACAATTTATATAATATTAAAGTTAATAATTTAATTTATATTTATTTATATATTCATACATTACTCATTTAGTCGTTATATATGTTTGTTGTATTATTTATACTTTTGTTCTTTTCATGGAAAAACATGACAAATTCATTTCAAACTGAGAGTGTCAAGACTACGCAAGCTACAACTTTTGAAATTCACTTTGGAATTCAAGAATGAATCTTCCTTCAAGTATAGAAGAAAGACATATTCGATTCTACCGTTCAATAGAGACACCACTTTTTGACCAAGTGCTTCGCAATTATTATCCTCAAAATGTCAACGCTTCTCCGAATCCGTTCATACCACTGCGAAATATTTTACCGGGATTTTTCATTGCGTTTTCACAAATAGTTTATAGCATCGTCAATAATCCAATTGTTGGACCATATTTGGATGACTTTTTTGTCATCGATCCTTTCCGTGCAATTTTAATACCGTTCTCACTTTTCATTCTCCATTATAATCCCATTGAAGTTACAAGAGCACAATGTACATATCATTCCGAATATAATTTTAGACTTAGCATTGATCATCAGCTCGATTTTTCTTACGACATTCTGCATAATTAACATTTCATTCAGATGAAATAACATTTTTCGTTATTGAACATGACGTCACTGTACGAATATTATCGCTCTTAGGGTTGCCAGGCCGAACGTACGGAGGCCCCGAAGCTGACCCCCGAACGTTCGGGCGTTCGGGTCCCCGTACGAGGTCTGAACCTGAAGGGGTTCGAACCCCGCAATAAAATATTTTGGCACCTTAATTTTTTTTTTATTTTTTTTTTTTTTTGAGTTCTTTGTAATGTAAGATATCTCCCTCTCAATTTTTAAGTCATTCTTTCCAGCCAAACAACAATGAAAAATCGGCAAAGATAGTGGTGTCAAAACTTGTTTTCCCACTCACAAGTAATTTGTTTTTTCTATCTTTTCACTTTTTGTTTTTCCTTTATTTCGGGTCATTTTTTCAAACCTTATTTCTATTATGTAAGATACACATATTAAAATTTTCATGTCATTTGTAAAAGCCAAAAAAAAAAAAAAATCGCCAAGGATGGCGGTGCTAAAAACGTGCTCGCCCGCTCAATAATTCCATTCTCGTTTTTTTTTATGTTTTATTATTATTATTTATTTTTAGTATTTGTTGTTTATTTCTAATTTGGTAAAGAATTGAGATGTAACGTTGAGGCAAATGTTGTTTAGTTTGTTGTCCTGCATAACATATATTTTTTTTCAGAATTTTTGGAATTCATTTTTTTTTTTTTTGGGGGGGRGGGGGTTCGTGTTCGGCCGAACGACCGAGCACGTCGAGAGGGGTTACCGAATAATCGGGCGTTCGGGTTCGGGTTTCGACCCTTCCCGAACGCCGGCAACCCTGATCGCACTCATATTTTTCCTACAATATTATTTCTTTAATCACTTTTAATGGACGTACATTGCATTCTTTATCTTTCTGAGAAACAAAAATATACTATGAAAATCTTATACAATACGTAAGAGTTAATCATACTAATTTCATAATTGCCTTTTATTCACTAACCCTTCGTTTATGTACATTCATTACTCCTGTATCAACATAATTATCCCGTTTCAGAGGATTTTCTCTAAGGAAAATTTTTATTAACCATTCTTTTGATTCAGTTATATTAACATCACTTATTGACCTTAGCCAACATTTGTTATTTGCTTTCGCTCACAATGAAAATAAAAATCCTGCTTTTCTTGCTGAATGGTTTCTTTGGGGACCAGAACCATAGTTTTTTAACCGCATTACTAATTGTTCGTTGTCCTGTTCATACTTTCCTTCTTATCCTATCCATCCAGCGTTGCCTTTTGCACAATTTCAACGTGTTTTCATAATCGATCACAGTGCGAATGATTTAACAATTTTTACAATCCAGTCATCAGTAAGATATTAGACAATATATTCTAAATATATTTTTATTCATTAATCAACTATTGGTTTTTGTAATATAAAATGTTTTATGATTGGTTATAATACAAATGATTTGAAATTTTTTATAGTTAATCTTTCGAGAAGATAGTGCAATATATTATATGCACATTAGCCTAAACATCAGATCAATATAAAGTGCTTAATGATTAGTTACAATACAAATGACTTAACAATTTTCATAGTTAATCTTTTGAGGAGATTGAACAATCTGTTATGTAGAAATTAGGGTAGACATTAGATCAGTAAATAACATTTAGTATGCAAAGAATTAGTATTAGATAGACGATAATTTTTTAGCAATATTCATATAATTAACACATATATTTTTATACATATAAAATAATAAGTAATATTATAAAATTTTAAAACAAATTTGATCAATAAGATAATTTATTATTATCATTATACCATACACTTTATACATTTTTTTAATTTTTGAATATGTAATGTTTTTTTTTTTTTTTTTGCTTATCTTTTAAAAACAATTTATAAAATTGCAAGTTACAAATGTTTTTTTCAAATAATTGCATACAAAACTAGGTTACCAGACTGGCCCGGGGTCACTTGCCCGGCCGGGCCAAAAACATTATATATATATATATATATATATATATATATATATATATATATCGTCAGGTTAACCGGCGTTCGGGACGGGCCGAACGCCCGAACCCAAATGCCCGAACGTATGGGACCCCTTGGGGATTCGTTCGGTCGTTCGAGCCGAACGCGGACAAAAAAAAAATAAAAAAAGAAAAAAGAAAAATCATCAAAAAAATCTGAAAAAAAAAACATGTTATGGAGACAAATAAATCAAACAAGATTTGCATGAAAATTACATCCGAATTCCTTACCAAATTTGAAATAAAAATAAAATATGAAAAATAAATACGAAAAAAAAAAAAAAAAAAAAAAAAAAAARACTGCTCAAACATGTTTTCGACACCACCATCTTTGGCGATTTTTCATTTTTTTTTGGCACAACTGAATTCCCTGAAACTTTACAGATGTGTACTTCATTACCTACAAAAAACCCACTTAAAAAGTTTTAAGAAATAATAAGATTGTTTAGACCCCGAACTAAAGTGAAAACAAAAAGTCAAAAATGAAAAAATACGTGGGCGAGCACGTTTTGACACCGCCATCTCTGGCGATTTTTAATTCTTATTTAGCTTAGCTAAATGACTTGAAAATTTACAGGCATGTACCCCATGTCATAGAGAACTCAAAAAAACTAAATTCATAAAAAATAATTATTTTTAGGCTCCGAAATATTTTTTGGAGGGGGCCGAACGCTGTCGGGTTTGGACCCCGTACGGGACCCCGAACGCCCGTACGTACGGAGGTCTGCCTAGGGACCTCCGTACGTATGGGCTGGTAACCCTGTATATCGTCATATATATATATATATATTTTTATAATTTATTTTTATTTTAAATTTGGTGAAGAATTTCGAATTGACCCTGAGGCAAAAGTCGTTCAGTTTATTTTTCTGCATAGCATTGTTTTTTTCGTATTTTTTGAAATTTTTCATCATTATTTTCTTTTTTGCAGGGACCTTCCCGGGTCCTTGCACGGGCTGGCCATCCGGGAGCTGGGCGGCCCGGCTGGTAACCTAGATACAAAATATTTTTTACATTTTTTTTAAAAGTTTTTTCAATTGTTTAAATTATATTTTGTTTTTTATATTCTTATTTTCTCACTTCAATTGTTTTTACTTTGTTTTTGCATAAATTCGATTTTAAGAAAAACGATAAAAAAACAACACAAATAATTAATAAAAAAATAAAATAAAAAACTTTGTGTATCTTTTAAGTTAATATAAAATAATATTATAATAAATAAACAATAATTTTATTCTACTTGTATTATTTATTTATTTTTCCTGAACTTTCAATAATATTTTACAAATTTTATTCATATCATATTTTTATCAAAATTACTCAAAAAAAAAAAACTAAATCAATTTTCAAATAAATTTTTATTATCTATCTACCTTTTACAAGTATTAAAAATATAATATAAATTCATCTTTTTTACAATTTTTTCTGCTTTTGATATAATATAATATAATTATTTTATCATTAACACTGTACTAACAATAGAAAAAAATAATAAAAAACAAGAAACACGAAAAGAACGAGAAATATGATTAGCAAAACGACGTGCGGCAGCTCGCTTACGTAAACTTAATGAAAGCAAACGAACTCGCGAAAAACGTTTAGCATGTGATGCTACTTGGCACAGACAAGCAAGATTGAAAAAACGACAAATTACAAATTTAATACCACAAAATACAACTTCATTCGAATCACTCCCTCAATAAAATGATCTTCATGATAATAAACACAAACAAACAAAAAATGAAAATACACTACAATACAATTCGCAAAAAAACTTCCGCGAATGGAATTATTAGCTCGTAAAAAAGAAAACTATACACACAAACAACCGAAACATATATATTATCGAATATACAATGATCAAATATATTATTACTAAATAATACTTCAAATATATGTCACACAAATGAAAATTTCAACAAATCAATCAAACACGTACGTTTAAAAGCTCTTGCACGTACGCACAATCATCAAACAAATAATGTTACTGCTTCACCATTTATACATCCAATCTCTCAATCACAAAAAAAAATGACATTTCAAGGCATATGACACAAAAAATTAATCCTACACAATTCGTAGAAAATACATGTTGTGTTTGTGATGAACTAGTATTACAACACTATATTCACAAATACTCACCATATGAATCAAATATTTTAGATTTTATGCATAAATATTTACATAATTTTGAACCATCATTACATCATGATCTTATTAAGTATTACGATTGCGGTGATATATGTCCCTTACTGAAAAATATTATGTTATTGAAAAATGGTATTAATATTGAAACAAACAAAGATATAACAATATTAACAATGAATATATGCAAAGAATGCAATAATGCACTTTTCGATCCACTGTCGAGCGCATCGGTCCGGCAGTGCCTAAGGCAGCGCTGGATCCCCTCGGCCGCGTCACGCAGGAGTTAGACTTAATCCTTCATCGCAAATATACATGGAGCTTCCACAAACCGCTCCGGCCTAGTGCGCCAGCCATACCTCTCGCGAGCCCCTACGACAGGATAGGACTTACGCGAGGCATGACTTACCTCTACCTTACCAGAGCTGTCACCTCCCTTCGGTGGGCGTATCCCCGCCAAGCTACCAGTCCACAGTACGAAAGTTGATCAGCTGCAATCGCAGAGGTGAACCAGCCGAGGGCGTTTCTCGTTCGTTGTAGAATAAGGGGTACGAGTGGTATTACGCCTCTATCGAACCCGCACGCGAACTAGCATCTTGGGGGGCTGAGGTCCCAAACTCGCCTCGTCGCCGGTCGACTAGGACGCATCCCACACGCCACACGCACACCACTATAAAGAACATAAAAATAGAAACACACACGCACAGATACATATATATATACAGAACGACACTGAACAAACAACGCGACAACACTCTTAGTCCCTTAGTAGCCATCCCATATCTTTCCGGTGCGGAAATAACTCATATCGATTCGCAATGCAAGCGTACACAAACGATCGCAATGATGGCGTACTATGTAGTACCCATACTCTCGAGATCCTCGTTAATCTCGAGGGTCGCGTTCGACACTTAAGTGTCGGCTGACACGCGCCTTGAGGGATTAATCTCTCGACGCTGGATAACCACCAAGTGCGGTTGAGAACCACACCCTCTTTTGCACGTTGCAGAGAGTGAGTGGTATACAGGTTCATACCTGTGGTGACAATCATTTCTTATTGCCTGGAGACCAGCTCCATCATCTAGGGACTGGAGATAAGTCAAGGGGTTTGACTTTGACGGCTGCCACGGACTACAACGTCCAACTATAAAACTCTAAAAAGCAAAAGTTAAAAAAAATCTTCTTTTTTTCTCAAAACATAATCTGTCTAACCCTTACGTACGATTATAGTAAGCCGCGCGAATACTAAAGACCCATATAAATATATATAAGGGTTATTTATATAGGACGATCACTTCTCACGGTTATAGTGGGGCTCCTCTCAGCCATATATAAATATGTGATCGCAGACAGTCACACCCAGAATCCGAACCACAAACATATCTGCAATCACATCAAAGATCCAACAAAAGTCCACGCACTACACGGGGTCAACTTCAATTGTTCACTGTACTCACACCCCTCGCTTTAGCCATGCAAGCCTCACTCTTGTGCAAATCCTCAAAATAAAATGCTCAGTACTTTCGTTAAATGACCATTCAAATAAAGTCTGGGCGAAAACACAACTCAAATCACACGGCTAAAGTCTTTAGGTTGAGTGACAAGAGTGGATTGGAGTTGAGTCGTAAACCGACAAATCGACAACCGACCTGTTATCAGTGGTAACAGAAGATGATCCTTGTAGGATCAAGCTGAATCTAGTCCAAATCCTGAATCAATCGATCAAGAAGACCTGTAACACAAGATAGGTCAATCCCCAAGCTAAAATCATAAGTGTATGGAGAGTACAACTCAATAACACATTTTCACCTAAGACCCTTCTACAAACTAAGCTTAGACTTGTCTCTAAGCCAGTGCCCAATGCAAAGCAGACCTATGACAACATTTCCCCTATTTAGGGTGGGTTGTCAGAATTGTCACCTGTTTAAATATAATCTAACTCCTTTAAATTAAAAAAATTTCGGCAGCGCTTCCTGTAGGGAAAGTGCCTTTGCATAATTTATAATAACCAAAATATAAAAATAAAAACAATCCCTAACTCAAGAAAGTTAAAATTTGCCTAACTCTCTGAATAAGTAAAAATTCGGGCAACATTTCCTTCAAAAAGGTAATCTTACCAGATTTATACTACAATAGAAAAATTCCTATGAGAAATAAAAGTTAAAAAAACATTCGATAAAAAAAAAATCCTTCATATTTATAAATTATCATTCAAATGTTTGTCGTATTCTAAAATTTTCAATTTAATTTTATAAGTTCCTGTCTAAATATGAGTTTTTCCTTTCAACTACATCTATTTGTTCAAGATGGAATGAAAGTCTAGACGAGTTTATGAAATATTTTAATTAGACTTTCATTGTACTACAACAAATATCGTCTAATTTAGATTCGATTAACCTATTTATGACTGTAAATCCTTACTTAGAATGACAGTCCAATTAAAATATTTCATGAACTCATCCAGACTTTCATTTCATCTCTAGCATGCAATTCAAATAGGAAGGGATAACCCATTCTTGGAAGAAGAGTTTTCAAGTAAGACATTTTTTAAGATGGAATGAAAATTTAAAATTTAGAATGTAATTTTACTCTAGATAGATTATTTAATTCAAGGAAATTTTTCTGTTGTAAGTCAGATATGAACTCAGAAACAAGGTCTGAGTTCAGTTAGGACAAAATTTAACTAGCTTCTTAGATTTGTAGAAATTTTGACAGCGCTTCCCTTAGAGAAAGTGTTATTCCAAGACTTATACAAAACTGAGTTCAGAATCTAAAATGACTTTGACTTTTCAAGGTTAAATTTCGTCTAACTCTCTGAATTAGTAAAAATTTGGGCAGCACTCCCTTTAGAAAAATCCCAGATTTTTATTAAGCCAAAAAGTCAAAAAAACTAGATCCTGAAAAAGACACAGTCTGACTAACTCCTTGGTTTTGTAGAATTTTCGGCAGCTCTTCCCATAGAGAAAGTGACTTACCAAGATTTATACAAGACCAAGTATAAAGAAGAGGTCTCAGAAGATGCAGAAATTAATCTAAGTAAAAAAAACTTAGCTCAGAAAATGCAGGAATTGAAACTAACTCATATGGCTCTAGCACGCAGCGAGCAACTAAAGCAACCACCTATCAAACTGAAACTCAGACTAAGTAGTTGCCTCACTCAGTCACATGCAGGTCAAACCACAAGGTAAGTACTCTCACCCTCTTAGAGTCAACTTAGCAAACAATAGTTCATAATCTTTCAATGATTTTATCCCTTTATACCCAGCTTTCATAGGGCATAAAGCTAGACCACCCAAACTAATGAAACATGTCTAACTCAGCTATGGAGTATACACAAACACAAGGCACAACAACTTTTCTCTTTTTTGGGCATGTGACCAGGCCACCCTAGTCGCCCTGAACTGTTTAAGTATCCCAATTTAATATAATTATTTGGACTTGGTCTTATAAGGCAGCATATGACTGAACCGATCAACTTAGCTCAAGGTCCTGCTTACCCCTTCTTACCATCAGTGTATTTTTAATTGGTACTCTCTTCAGTTATGATAGGCTATAGCCAGACCACCCAAACTTATGAGACCTTGTCTGATTAGCCTGTTCTTAAATAAGATAGTAATACAGTATAGCCAAATTATAACCTTTGGTTTCCAGCATGTGCGAGGTATTGGGCCGGACTACCTAAACTTATAGAATAGTCTGACTCTCTGCCTCGTTCATTCCTTTCTGATCCAATCTGTGCATGGCATGGATTCGAAGCCACCCAAACTCATGGAAATGACCTGACTTTCTGTCAAAGTTACTCCCTCAGAATAAAAGCAGGAAGAGGCTGAACCACCTAAACTTATAAAATGACTCAGACCTCCTCGTTCAGAACCAAAAAAACTGAGAAAGCTCAAGTAAACAAGGCAACCAAGCCACATGAACTTACAAAATGTGCTTGGCTCCTGAAAAATCAATCACAGTTAACCGTCACAAGTCAGAGCAACCAGACCACCTAAACTTATAGAACGGTCTGACTCTCCATGCCATTCCACAACACTGGGTCTCCACAAACTTATGGGGACTTCCTAGCCTCCAGAGCAATCAGACCGCCCAAACTTATGAAATGGTCTGATGCTCCAAGCAATCCAAAATAAACATAGCACTGGGTCTCCCAAAACTTATGGGGACTTCCCAACCTTAATGACCCAGTCAAACTTTAAAACAACAAGTAGTAACCTTAATCGACTTCCCAACCTTAAGTGAGTAGGGGCTGGTTTGTCTACGTGTTAGTAGGATTAGAGTTCGTTTGCAGACAGAGGGCGGATTAGAGGTGTATATACTTTGAGTTGGTCGAGTGGGTCCTAGAGGTGTGCATGCTTCGAGTTAGTCGAGTGAGTCCTGTCCATTTGTACGTATATAGTTGGCAATGCTTGATAGGGTTTCAAGTTTTTTTGGTGTGATACGATTTAATAGATGAGATTCAGTTGTGTGATACATGCGACTATTTAGTTTACGCTTTAATTTTTGTGATCCAAAATTTTACTTGTATTTTTTTGAGTGGGTTCTGAGAGTTCATAACACTTGGGACATGAGTTTACTCGGCAGAGTGGGACAATGGACGGAGTATCTGTATTGTTTTCGAGACAGACATTCTATTCATGAGTATATTCCACAAGTTGTATATTGAGGACATGAGTTATGCTCAGATGAGTGGGATGACGAGTTGAGTGTTTGTACTCGATCTTTGCGGGAGGTATTTTTCTCCCGAGTGTATTTTAAATTCAAACTCTATGAGGCTTGTCCTTATGACGATCACAATCACTCTCGCATGTGTGGCTTTATCCTAATGTATGATGGCTTTGTGTGGGGGATGTGTGGGATATATCTCGTATGTCTCGTATTGTGTGGATGTGAAGGCCGTCTACTCTTCGGTATACTCGTGCGATCTGCCTACGGGCGGGTGAGAGGGTCGAGTATAAGGAGAGGTAGTGCGGTTGTTTTGTGATTAAAGTATGGGGACCCTAAGGGGTCTTGCGAGTCTATGAGACTCGAGTGCTTACCATGTCGAATACTTATAGTTGAATTGTAATGAGGACCCATACGTTGGTCTCTTAGGTTGAGTGGTTTTATGGTTAAGACCTCTTCGGATTAAGGAAGGTGGTGATGTTATATATTAGAGGACTCATCTTAAAAAAGAATGTGTTTTAAAACGGGTCGTGTGGTAACTCATCCTATAAAAAGGAAGGGATGGCTGGGAGACCCATTGGTGAGAGACCGCCTTCGTGTGAAAGGTGGTTAATGGATTTAAGGGCATGGTAAGGCAAGTTTGAAGTGATAAAGTCTAACGAGAGGGAGCAGAAAACTATCTTGGAAGAAACTAAATGTGTCGCAAAGAAGTGCATTTGATAGGTGCCACCAAGATATGTTGTTTACTGTCTCTGATCAAGTCAAGGGGCCACGACACGTGTGAATCTGGCGGTGATTTCTGTTTGTGATTGTGAGAAGGGGGCCATGCTTGCTATGTTGTCACATAGGGAACTGGTAAACGCCTTTATGTGAGACAGACCCCTGCGTAGTCCCGCAGTGAGCCTGTAGTCTGTTGCGATACACCGCCCAGACACTTGTGCTAATCTTGGGGCGTTTTGAGGAAGACCAAACTAAACGGTAAAGGTTAGCATCCCTAGGGGCAACCCCTAGTGGATGGCTGCTTGCCGGCACAACTTGGCAGCGGACCCTCGTCTGCCAAAGGGGTAAAAGTTTAAGGGGTTATGCACGCCTCAGCAAAGAAGTGCATTTGATAGGTGCCTCCCCTGCCGACTACCACTCCCCCCTTCAACCCCTTGCTCTCCACCCTCCCCTATCCGTGGCTGTTGATCTGCACTTGTTTATCTTTCCCTCCCAATTCAGGCTCAGTTAGTCCCTCCCCCTTTCCCTGCTGGCTGCCAATCCCTTCCACTTTACCCTTTTCAGCCGATTGGTTCACCTTTTCTGTTTTAGGCACCCCCTCTGCTTCCGACAGTCCCTCCGCTTTCCGTTTACGTTCGCCCCTGAAAAGCCAGCAGGGCTCATCCGTTTGCATGGGGTCGTCCCCCGTTCCATTCCACAGAACATTCCACCGGGTCCCCCCTCCCCGGTGTCAGGCGGCCACAAGTAGTGCGCCGCCTGAAAACGGCAGTTTGGGACTTAGGCTCAAGGATAAGTCTGTGTTTTGACGGTACACTGGACTGACCAGGAGGCCGAGATTAAGGGAACTCACGACACCCCTAAATTTGGGCGTGTCGACCATTGAGACTAGGCCTCCAAATTGTAGAGAAGGACTACCGCTTTGCTGCCCTGACGGCTACCTTATTGTCTATCTCTTTTTCGCCCGCTCCGAGCCTTTTCCCGAAACGACTG
>BFEA01001556.1:986-20976 GCA_003427395.1 Chara braunii
AGAATCTAGTGCTCTGGTCTGATGCTGCGGAGTCCCCCGTTTTGTGCGATGTCTGTGTATGGCGCACTTCTGTTGCCCAGGCGGTGATGCCACACTGTAGTGTTTTTTTGCGTGGTTGCGTTTGCTGAGACCTTAGCACCCTGATGTTAGAAACAGCAAATCTATATGCTGGAAGTGTGTTTGGAATGTTGACGGGCATTGTTTGCCTTTCACAGTTGGTCGTCACCATCATCCTCATCATCATCATCTTCTTCAGGGTGCTGTTCATCGTCATCAGCAAAATCCCAAAAAAAGAAATCACATCTATAAAAAAAAAAGAAAAAAAAAGGAATGCTGGCGGGTAGAAACCGGTGCCGAGTCCCCTGTTTGTGCCAGGTCTGTGTATGGAGTAGTTCTGTTGCACAGGCGGTGATGCCGCAGGGTAGTGTTTCCTTGCTTTGTTGCGTTTGCTGAGACCCTAGCCCTCTGATGTTAGAAACAGCAACCGTCTATATGCTGGAAGTGTGTTTGGAACGTTGGCCAGTAGAAACCAGTGAAGGGGAACTCACGGGCAGCTGTGGTGATTCACTGGATCCCAACGGTCTGTATAGGCCACATTTGTGTGGCCGCCTTTGCTGAGAATCTAGTGCTCTGGTCTGATGCTGCCGAGTCCCCCGTTTTGCGCCAGGTCTGTGTATGGTGTAGTTCTGTTGCCTAGGCGGTGATGCCGCACAGTAGTCTTTTCTTGTGTGGTTGCATTTGCTGAGCCCCTAGGCCTCCGATGTTAGAAACAGCAACCGTCTATATGCTGGAAGTGTGTGTGGAATGTTGGCGGCTAGAAACCGGCGACGGGGAACTCGCGGGAAGCTGTATGATTCACCTGATCCCAACGGTCTGGATAGGCCACATTTTTTTGGCCGCCTTTGCTGAGAAACTAGTACTCTGGTCTAGAAACCGGCGACGGGGAACTCGTGGGAAGCTGTGATGATTCACCTGATCCCAACGGTCTGTGTAGGCCACAAATTAGTGCTCTGGTCTGATGCTGCAGAGTCCCCCGTTTTGTGCCAGGTCTGTGTATGGCGTAGCTCTGTTGCACAGGAGGTGATGCCGCAGGGTAGTGTTTTCTTGCGTTGTTGCGTTTGCTGAGACTCTAGCCCTCTGATGTTAGAAACAGCAACTGTGACGGGGCGTAGGTAGAGCAGAGAGGTCGGGGAAGAGAGAGGGAAGGAGTGAGAGCACACACACACACTTACTCAACTCGACACGGACTCGACACGGCTGGACGGACGCAGACACAAAGTGACAAAGTCGCAAAGTCGCAAAGTCGTAATCTTGGTTTCGTACACAATGTCACAGCAAGTCACACTGAAGCACAAGCACTGAGGCCAAAAACTGAGTCCCCGAACTCAGCTTGAGACCGGACTTGAATCGAGTCCGAGGGCAAAAGTCCAATTTGCCTCGGGGTTGAACTGAAAATCAAACGTCTGAGCCTGGGCGCCAGAGTGCCGGATGGCGCCAAGTACGTCCGAAAGTGGCAGAGGCGGGATTTGAGAACGGTGGCCAACTGCAGGGGGCGCCAACAGTCAGGAACCGGAGATCAAACTCCAAAAGAAATAGAATAGCAGCCTGGTGGGTGGTACCGTGCGGACCAGGGATCGAGCCCTGGCTGAGTCCGTAACACTATCCCCTGCCTTTGGAAGGCAACGTCCCAGCTGCCAAAGACCCAATGAAATTGTGAAGGACGGGCCGGGGCTGATAACTGGTCAAAAAAGGAAAGGGGAGTAATGCAAGTAGCAGGGTAATCCTATTGAGGTTCTACAGGGATGAGGGAATGAATGCTCGAGTAACAGGGGAGTACTATCGAGGTGAGGGTCTACACGGGTGAGAGTAGCAATGTTCAGGTAACATGGTAATCCTATTGAGGTTCTACAAGTACCAGGGTAGTCCTATTGATGTTCTACAAGGGTATAGGTTGTCAGGTTTGACAGGAAAAAAAAATAAGAAAATTGTTTGTTCAGTGCTCAAGTGCTGGGGTGTCTGAGGGGTCGGGGAAAACAACGTCTCAGGTTTCTAACAAAGTGTCAAAAGCGAAAACATGTCTTGAGAAAGTTCTTGGAGCGTGTCGCAGGAGTGGCGGTGAGGAAGCAGTCTTCAGCAGTTCTGTGATGTAGACGACGAGGGCTTCGGCTTGATTGTCCCAGTAGCAGGTTGCGTTCGCTACACGGTTTTAGGATGAGGTCTGATCCGGATAGCAGGTCGCAGACTTATCTTGATGTCCATGTTAGAGGTGCTGCTCTGGAAGTCTGTGAGTCCAAGGTGCCGGCCAAAGGGAACAGCACGGTGGCCAACCAGCTGTCTTATCTCCTCGTACTGAGCTGCATCATGCCATCGTCCTCGTGCGCTTGCCATTAGATCCATTATCGTCGGTGACGCGCAAGGGCCACAAAGAGGATTTGGACAAGAGAGACAAGGATGTGGTGGAGGACAAATTGGATAACGGGGCGAGACGGAGGCAAGAGCGGATCAGACAGAGGGAGATCAAGGGGCAAGGGGTTTGTTGGGTGCAGGGGTGTGTATAGAGGAGGAATGCGGGGTTTTGGCGGGGTCAAGGCGGGGTTTATGTAAGGGTTAGGGTTTGAGTTATACTATGTATCTAGGATATAGGGTGAGCACGATCATAGGCACGAACAAGTTTCATAGCATTCTTAAGGTTAGCAAGAGGTTCCCATGTGGATGCTTCGTCAGGGTATCCTGTCCATTTAAGTTCGTATTTTGTGATTGGTTTCGGATGGTCAGTTACCTGAGTAGTTCTTCGTCCGATGATGTCTTCGACGACGAATTCAGGGCCTGTGGGTAACATGATTGGTGGGGGTCTAGGATATGGGCGGTCAGCGAATTGGGGTGGGGATTCATGGTATTCTTTTAGGTATTCTACGTGGAAGACAGGGTGGACACGACTCATGTCAGGGGAGAGTTGAAGCTTGTAATTGACGGGGGAGGTATGTTCAATGATGGGGAAGGGACCGAGCCACTTGTTTGAGAGTTTTTTGGACAAGCCATGTTCGCACTGTTCGGGTTCAAAGTGTTTGGCTGAGAGCCAGACTTTGTCCGCTACTTCGAATGTCACGTCTCGTCTGTGTTTGTTGGTCTTGTTGGCTTGTTGTTCTTGTGTTCGTTCAAGAGCTTCGGTAGCTTCTCTGAGGAGTCTGTTCATTGTTGCTACCCATTCATTGAGAGAAGGGCGGGGGGTGGAGGCCGAGTTGCGAGGGGAGCAGGAAGTCGGAGGGCAAGCGCGGATGATAGCCAAGGTCAAGGTAGAATGGGGACATGCTAGTGGAAGGACAAACAACATTGTTGTAGGCGATCTCGGCGGCGGTGAGCAATCAATCCCAATTGTGTTGATGTGGATGACAATACTTCCTAGGATTCTTTGGAGAATATCGTTCATCTTCTCGGTTTGTCCATCGGTCTGTGGGTGGAATGCAGTGCTATACCTGAGCGTGGTTCCGTAGGCTTTAAAGAGGTGTTTCCAGAATTATGAAAGGAAGCGAGGGTCACGGTCGCTGATGATGTTCTCGGGGAGATCGTGATGGCGTGCGAGAATTGGAGAATATCGTTCATCTTCTTAGTTTGTCCATCGGTCTGTGGGTGGAATGCAATTCTATACCTGAGCGTGGTTCCATAGGCTTTAAAGAGGTGTTTCCAGAATTATGAAAGGAAGCGAGGGTCACGGTCGTTGATGATGTTCTCGGGAAGACCGTGATGGCGTGCGACATGGTCGAAGAAGAGAATGGCGACGTCCTTGGCGCTGTGCGATGTGGTGCAAGGGATGAAGTGGGCATGTTTAGTCAAGCGGCAAACAATGACATAGATGCAATCATGTTCACGGTCGGTCTTGGGAAGACCACAGACGAAGTCCATGGAAATGGACTGCCACCGGGGGGTGGGGATTGGCAATGATTGTAGCTTGTCGGGCGTGGCGCGGTTTGGGGGGTTGACGGCTTGACACGTGGGGCATGAGCGAATGTCGGCTTTGATGCCGACGAGTAGGGAAGGCCAGTAGAAGTAACAAGAGATGGTGTTGAAGGTTTTTTGGAAACCGAGGTATCCCGTAGTCTTGGCGTCGTGATGCTCGACCAGGAGCTGGGTACGGAGGCCACGTGCGTCGGGGATGCAAAGTTGGCGAGTGCCTTTGGTGTCAATGTAAAGAAGTTGGTCGTGAAGGGAGTAGTCGACGACTGAGTCGAGATCACAAACTATGTTGTAGATTGTTGAGAAATCCGGGCAAGAGAGGTAGCCTTAAGTGTAGCGGTGGTGGAGCGATGGTAGGAGTTGGATATGAGTCATGGCGGCGTAGACTTTCTTGGAGGGCTTGTGGTTGGGGCGTCGAGAGAGGGTGTCGGCAACACGGTTGCTTTTGCCGAGGGTGTGGCAAATGGTGAATGTGAATTGGGCAAGAAAGTGACCAACGGGTTTGGCGCGACGTGATGTCTTTTTTGGTGAGGATGGAGGAGACGATGGTGTTGTCCGTGTGGATGGTGAAGTATTGCCCGTCGAGGTACGGGCGCCAAACTTTGAGGGCGTGGATCACGACGAGGAGTTCCTTCTCGTTGGAGGGGTAGTTCATCTCCGCAGGAAGGAGCTTCTTGCTAGCGAGGGCGATGGGGTACTCGTCGGCTGGAGCCTCGGGGTGGGTGGGGGAATCTTTGATGGAGGGGGTTTCAAAGGTGTCGCGAGGGAAGTGTTGGGATGGGACGGCTCCAAGCGCGAATTCGGATGCGTTAGTGGTAACGTAGAAATGTTGAGAGGGGTCGGTGATCTTGAGGACGGGGGTCGTGGTGATGGTTTGTTTGAGGAGGTCGAAGGCGTTTTGGCGGCGGTCGTTCCAAGTGAAGGGTTCGTCCTTGCGGGTGAGTTCGTGGAGGGGGTACGAGATGTCGGAAAAGTTATGGATAAAGGGACGGTAGTAGTTGGCAAGGTCGAGAAATAAGCGAAGTTGGAGTAGGGTCTTGGGTGGTGGACACTCGATGAGGGCGGCGACCTTCGAGTGATGTGTATACCTTCAGCGGAGACGATGTGGCCAAGGTATTCAACGCTTGAAGTGGCAAAGGTGCATTTGCTGAGCTTGGCGTAGAATTTTTGCTCTTTGAGGATAGAGAGGACTTGGCAGAGATGTTGAAGGTGGGACTCGAAGGTGGGCCTGTAGACAAGGATACCATCAAGGTAAACAACGTCACAGACTTCGAGGAGGTCGCAAAAGATGTGGTTCATGGTGGATTGGAATGTGGGGGGGCCGTTGGTGAGTTCGAAGGGCGTCACGAGAAACTCGTAGTGCCCAAAGCGAGAACGGAATGTGGTCTTGTGGGTGTCCTCCTTGCGGATGCGGATCTGGTGGAAGCCACTGCGGAGGTCAATTTTGGTAAAATATTTGGCTCCATGGAGACGATCAAGAAGCTCGGAGATCCGAGGTGGGGGGTACTTGTTCCTGATCGTGATCCGGTGATCCGATTTAAGGCGCGGTAGTCTGTGCGCATCCGGAGTTCGGATGTTCCGCGTTTCTTGATGTAAAGGCAGCTTGTGCCGAAGGGGGGTGAACTTGGCTTAATGAATCCTTTTTCAAGGAGTTCATTGACTTGCCGCTTCATTCCTTCGTTGCACAGGCGGTGATACATGGTCTTGTTTTCTTGCGTGGTTGCATTTGCTGAGACCCTAGCCCTCTGATGTTAGAAACAGCAACCGTCTATGTGCTGGAAGTGTGTTTGGAACGTTGGCGGGTAAACCAGTGATGGGGAACTCGTGGGCAGCTGTGATGATTCACCGGATCCCAACGGTCTGTACAGGCCAGATTTGTGTGGCCGCCTTTGCTGAGAATCTAGTGCTCTGGTCTGATGCTGCCGGGTCCCCCGTTTTGTGCCAGGTCTGTGTATGGCATAGTTCTGTTGCACAGGCGGTGATGCCACACGGTAGTGTTTTCTTGCGTGGTTGCATTTGCTGAGACCCTAGCCCTCTGATGTTAGAAACAGCAACCGTCTATATGCTGGAAGTGTGTTTGGAACGTTGGCGGGTAGAAACCAGTGACGGGGAACTCGTGGGCAGCTGTGATGATTCACTGGATCCCAACGGTCTGTACAGGCCACATTTGTGTGGCCGCCTTTGCTGAGAATCTAGTGCTCTGGTCTGATGCTGCCGAGACCCCCGTTTTGTACCAGGTCTGTGTATGGCGTAGTTCTGTTTCACAGGCAGTGATGCCACACGGTAGTGTTTTCTTGCGTGGTTGGCTTTGCTGAGACCCTAGCCGTCTGATGTTAGAAACAGCAACCGTTTATATGCTGGAAGTGTGTTTGGAACGTTGGTGGGTAGAAACCAGTGAGGGGGAACTCGTGGGCAGCTGTGATGATTCACCGGATCCCAACAGTCTGCACAGGCCACATTTGTGCGGCTGCCTTTGCTGAGAACCTAGTGCTCTGGTCTGATGCTGCAGAGTCCCTCTTTCCCTCTTTTTGTGCTATAGGAATGTATATGAGCTACCGGTTGTGCATGGGTAGAAGCAGCTTAGGCAACTGCTGATGTAACAAACACAAACAGGAAGCAGCTTAGGCAACTGCTGATGTAACAAACACAAACAGGTTAAGTATGTCCACCGGTGTGACTGCCTTCGATGAGAATTCGGTGCTGTTTGTGTACCCTGTAGGCGACCACCCTCATATGTTGTGACTCAGTCCTGGGTGGATGCAAAGCCTACGCACAGCTGTGTGAGTCTTCCTTGTCCTGATGGTTTATCTAGATGGTTGCTGGTTGTGTGGCTGGTCGTGCTGAGATCCGTGTGCTGTCTTCGGATGATGTGGCCCTGTTCTCCTATCCGTCTATTGGAAGCAAGGTGGGTTCGGTGTGATGAAGCAGTGATGCTGTCGTAAATCCTAACAGGTTCTGAAGGGTGTCCAGATGTGCAGCTGGCTTTGCTGCGAACCTAGTCACAAAAATGGTTTCCCAATGATAAATTTTCTGCTTATTTTCTTATTTCAATTTTCAATTGATCAAAAATTTTAAAAAGCAATAAAGTATCTTATCTATAAATTACTATATTAGTATTGTATTTTTGTTCTGATGTTGCAGTCCGTACTCGTCTGGAATTTGAAAAGTGTCTTTTTGGGCCTTGGCTGGTGAAAAGCAGTCGTGAGTGATTCCGTCGAAGCTGTGTTGTCTTAGTGATCGCGACGGGTTCTGAAGAATCTGAAGATTCTGAATCCTCCACATTTCTGTGGCTTTGTATGCTTTTAGTGACCTCGTGCTCTGGATTGATGCTGGTGCATGTTTCTCTTTTATACACTGATCTGTTGACCTGTGGTAGATAGGGACAGTGGAAATCTCATCACCATCAGAGGGTTCTACTGTATAACATTGATTGGCGAGAAGAAGTCGTGGGTGATTCTCCTTCCTTGGTTGTGGAGGCAATTGTTTGTTATTCGGTGGAGGGGAGAAGTAGCCCGCGGCTGCGAGTGGGTTCCTTTGTTCTGATGTTGTGAATCGTTCCTCGAGGAGTCTTGCCTTGGTGTTGAGCCTCTGAATTTTTTTTATCGACGATGTGTGAGCGTCCGATTGTTTTTTTATCACCACCAGTACATGCCAGCCATCGGCTGCAGGGCCCTTTTGGAGGCCGCTTGTCATCGATTTTATTTTATCGACGGCATGCGAGCCTCCACATTTCCTTTTAGGAGAGGCTCAATCGGACTCTCAACTTGGCTGGGGCCTTGTAGTGCCCTTCCCTGCCGTATTCACCCGAATAGAACACCCAGTAATTATCGATGTATCTGGACTGGAAGTTGGCCCAAATACAGCAATAATGACCGGCCGCTCTATTCGGGTGAAGATGGTACCTTCCAAGTTGCCGTTGTCCTCTCTCTCTCTCTCTCTTTGCATGCAGAGTTACCCCTTCGCCCAATTCCACATTAGTTTGTTCTCCCCCCCCCCCTTGTTTTTTCTCTTATCCCTTGGTACTTTCCTCTAAATGATAAGGTTCAATGTTGATGTTGGCTTATACAATGTCGTTTTTGCTCTTTCAATGGGGTGAAGACTTTGCATTGTTTGTTGATTTTTGCAGGGGAAATCCCTGTGAGCAATGAAGGCAGGCAATGGCATTTCTTCTGTAGTGATGTACTTGCCTGCCCAGTTTGTCAGTCCACTGCTCTATCAACCTTATGAAGACATCTTGATATAAGTCCTGTGCTATCCCGTCTGTCAATGCTTGGTATGGTATGGGCGATCCATAAGATAGGAGGAACGGTGTATACGCCTTTGTAGGGCAGGTAAGCATATATATATCGCTGTATGCGTACGCATGCTGACGTCAGCTTGAAAGTTGTCTGTGGAGATGAGGGTCTGCAATGCAGATTTCAGTTTTCTTACAGAGTTGTCCTGAAGCGTGCTCAACTCATCTAGCATGAAGTTGAGTGGAGGTGTGCTCTGGCAGCAGGTTTTCTGACAGTTCACTGCCCTCCATATTGCGCTAAGATCAGCAGCAGGGGCCCAGTGTCGTGCCTCCGATTGGATTTATCTGTCATGCATTGTGCAACTCTATGTCGAGTTCTAGTCTGGTCGCTCCCTATATATACACTTTTTGGAAGAGAGTGGGGTCAGGTTTGGGGAGAGAGAGAGAGAGAGAGAGAGAGAGAGAGAGAGAGAGAGACTGACTTTGTTTCTCTGTTGGCTTGCGTGCTCAGATATAAGCTTCATTTATCATTGGATTCGAGGTCAAGCAATAATCAAGCTTTATGTGGTGTTCAATGTTCTCGAGGTAAGACGTTTGCACGCACGTGCAGTGCATCTGTCTTTGCCTGCCTCCCTATTGGACATTTGGATCAGTTTTTGGGGTCAGGCATGTGATTGGTCATGGACATGGAGGTTCCTCCATGGGGGGAGGAGGAATGCTAGAGGTGGTTTGTTAAGTCTATGAAATGCCACCTGTCACATTCTCTAAGGCTTTTTTTTTCGGTGCCTGCCACTGCCTGGTAATTCTTGATTTCCCCATCCGCAAACTATTGGAACCTGTTCTATTCTTCTTCTTCTTTTTTTTTTTTTTTTTTTTTTTTTTTTTTTGGCACTTTTTTGATTTTAACGGATGTCCCAAAGGACACTTTTGGAACCTGTCTCTTATACACATCTAGATGTGTATAAGAGACAGGGAGAGAGCTTTGGCTGTAGCAGGGATTCACGTCTTGATCTCTGTGTGGATCAGTTAGTCCAGCTGAATGCAATCATGCTCATCTTGATTGCAAGACTTTCAGATTGGGATTCCATTGGAGAATCTACGCTAGGCAGCAGCATGATGAAAGTCATAATTGTGGTAACTCTGACTATGACGATACAGGGCTTTTGCGCTTGTGCTTGATGGCCAGAGGCCACCAGCACTCATGGATCCTTTAGGTTGCGATGAGGGGGAATGCCAACTTGAAACGAGTCTTGTGCCCAGTTGGAGGTTAGCAGCGCCTTGATCATCAAAGAGGAGTAAAGTATTTGTAGAACTGACCTTACCACTATTTTGCTCTTGTTCGTGCTTCTGACCTTTTGGAAGTGCGTAATGATGGTTTGGTAGTTCTTGTGCGTGCAATGACCTATTTCTCACTGATATGGTTGTCTAACCGGCCATTATTGTATGACTCGTTGTCATTATGATCTCCCTCCTTCCTCTTACCCACCTGATTGCTGTCTTTCCTCATCCGCACGAGGTCCTCCACATTTTGCTTTCAGGAGAAGAATCCGAGTTCCATGGGACCCACCCTCTGTGGAGTCTTGACAAGCTGCCTCAGCCTCACTACTTCTTCCTCTGCATCGCCCCCCGATCCCTCCTCCGCCCCCACATTTTCCCCGACCTCCATCAACGACTCGAAGAATGAAGCCCACATGTCGATATACCCACCCTTGACCCTGCCTTGACCCTGCCTTTTGGATTGCGCAGTAGTTGCATGTTCCAATGGATGTAAACCAACTTCTCCGAGGTCTCGGCAAACAGGCTGGTCATTCCTATGAAGCCCATGGAATGACCAGTAAATGTCCACATCTTTTCATGTATCCCCTTTGGCTCGTTCATACTCGGCTCCCTGTGGAAATCGTGTTACCATCGCAACATTTTTGCGTGCTCCTTTTCTCCTACCTCCACCCAAGACGCATCATGAAGAACCTTATGGAATTTCGATCCAATGGGCTGTCTGGAACTGATCTGGAACTGGGTGGGCTCCGTTGGGCTGTGTGTTGCATGCAACAGGCCTCGAAGACCACATCCTGATGAGATCTGCGATATCGTTAGTCTTATTGTGCTTGTACTGGGAGTGTACTGTCTCCATCAAGCCGGTGAGTTTGAACATATCAGCTGTCGACTGAAATCTCTTTTAGCTGTGCATATTGACTACACTACCCATTCATTCTGTAGCTCTGGCTGCTAAATTGGCACATGCACTCGACCCTCAACGTGAGTGCTATTGGCATTATTTGCGCACTTCAATGTATTCTGTATGTGTAAACTACTAAACTTCCATGGAGTTGTCTTCGTTTGCGGTGATGCTGGTTTTTGTCTGGATAACTACAATAAGCTTGCTGGGAAAGAAAGGGAAAAAAAGAAAAAGCTAGGTGGATAGGGTGAAAGAATTTGAAATTTATCGATCCTTGCAAATAATGCCTGCTCTCTCGTTTCCTTTCCACCTCCCTCATGGCCCGCCCTTGTGCAAGGAGCAGCTTGTATTGATCGATTCAATAGAATGAAACTTTGTACTTGGTCCGGTAATTGGTCGGATTGCCTTGGATGAGAAGCTCTTTGCCTATGGCGATGTCGCAGCCAACCATCCTCTCGTAGTGGGAATGTGGCCTGAGTGTTTCCATGTTGGAGCTCTGGAAATCTTCTTGTGAGTTTTACTCTGACTGTGCAGAGTGTTCCCCTCTCATTCTGCGGCGACTCTGGAAGTTGTCCTGGGCATTTGCTGCTCGATAGCATTGAAGGGAAACTCCGTGGCACGTTTGTGTAGCCGCCTTTTCCAAGAACGTATCCCTCCCTGCATATTGCAATCCCCCCCACTCCACGCCAACACCCTTGCTTTGCCCACCCGCTCCTCCGTCTTCATGCAAGGCCTTTGTACTGGCAGGTGGCCGCCCATCTGCAAGTACTGGACACTGTTGTAGCTATGGTGATTTATGGAATCACAACAGGTTCTGAAGGCTGTGCATCTGTATGTCTACTGGCGTCACTACCTTTGATAAAGAAAAGCCAGTGCTCTGTCCTGATGCTGCAAACTACCATCCTCTCATACTCGGAAGGAGCTCTGGCAAACCGCTTTTTTATTTATTTAATTTGGACCATTTCTTGATTTATGTGTGTCATCCTTGTGCAGGGGCCATGGTAATATTCTCTGTCTCGTTCCAATTTTTTTTTTGTGCATCTTAAATTGATTAAATGGTTGCTGCTTGTAAAGCTTTTACCTATACCGAGAATCTAGTGTCTTGTGCGGTTCTGCTGACCAACTTGCTTCAATGAGGAATCTGTTGTATTGGACATTGGTTGGTTGAAAGTTGTTGGGAGTAGTCCTGTTGCAGCGGTGACGATGGCGATAATCCCAACACTTTCTGAAGGGCATTTGCTTGTGTGTTGAGAATCTAGTGCTCTGACATTAGATTAGACGCTGGATCCTTGTATGCTGGAAGTGTGCTTGGAACACTGGTTGGTTGGTGGAAACCAGTCATGGGGAACTCATGGGCAGCAGTGATGGCGTACTGAATCCCAACAGGTTCTGTATGGTCCACATTTGTTTGGCTGCCTTAGCCAAGACCCAGTGCTCTGTTCTGATGCGGCAGATTTCCCTCTACCCCCCTTTTTTGTTTGCCGACTGTATGTAGGGGGGGGGGCAGAACCTTCTATGCTGTAAGTATGTGCTGTGAACATCACTGGCATAAGGCAGTTATCGGATTGTCTTTGGCGGCTGTGATGATGTAATGAACCCCGAGAGGTTCTGACTTGTCCAGATCTGTGTGGCGCCTGCCTTTGCTGAGAACCTGGTACTGCTCTGTTCTGATGCTGCAGATTCCCCCTTTACCCCTTCCTTTACCCCTTCCTTTACCCCCCTTTTGTGCTAGCATTGGGGTAGTTCTGTTGCTGCAGCACGCATCCAGCTTTGGAACAGTGCCCACTTGCGTTATCACCCTTGCTGAGAACCTCGTGCCCTGATGTTAGGGCCGACAACCTTGTATGCTGGAAGTATGTGATCCTACATCCACTGGTAGCATGCAGTCTCCCACCACTTTTCTTTGGTGGCTGTAATGATGCATTGAATCCCAACGGGTTCTGAATGCTCGAGATGCCGCAGATTATGTTCTACTCCCTTTTCGTGCAAGTGTATGACGTAGTTCTGTTGTATCCGTGATTGAACTCAATCTCATCTGTTTTCGGACTTGGTGAAAACCACAATCTGTGCTCTGATGTCTTCGGAAACCACAGCCTTCTATGCTGGAAGTGTGCCGGGAACCCTCACTGGTATTTGGCGGCTGTGATGATGTACTGCATCTCAACAGGTTCTGATTGGTCCAAATCTGTGTGGCTGCCCTTGCTGAGAACCTAGTGCCCTGTTCTGATGCTGCCAGATTACCCCGTCTTGTGCCAGGTCTGTGTTATAAGCTAGTTCTGTTGCACATGGTAATTCCATTGCATGGTCGCCTTTGCGGAGACACTAGCGCTCTGATGTTAGAAACAGCAACCGTCTATGCTGGAGGTGTGTTTGGAACATTGGCGGGTAGAAACCATTGACGGGGAACTCGTGGGCAGCTGTGATGATTCACCGGATCCCAACGGTCTGTACAGGCCACATTTGTGTGGCCGCCTTTGCTGAGAATCTAGTGCTCTGGTCTGATGCTGCCGAGTCCCCTGTTTTCTGCCAGGTCTGTGTATGGCGCAGTTCTGTTGCATAGCCGGTGATGCCACACGGTAGTGTTTCCTTGCGTCGTTGCATTTGCTGAGACCCTAGCCCTCTGATGTTAGAAACAGCAACCATCTATATGCTGCGAGTGTGTTTGGAACGTTGCCAGGTAGAAACCGATAACGGGGAACTCGTGGGCAGCTGAGATCATTCACGGGATCCCAACGGATGTTAGAATCAGCAACTGTCTATATACTGGAAGCGTGTTTGGAACGTTGGCTGGTAGAAACCGGTGACACGGAACTCGTGGGCAGCTGTGACGATTCGACGGATCCCAACTGTCTGTTCAGGCCACATTTCTGTGGCCGCCTTTGCTGATAATCTAGTGCTCTGGTCTGATGCTGCCAAGACCCCGGTTTTGTACCAGGTCTGTGTATGGCGTAGTTCTGTTGCACAAGCCGTGATGCCACATGGTAGCATTTTCTTGTGTGGTTGCGTTTGCTGAGACCTTAGCCCTCTGATGTTAGAAACAGCAACCGTCTACATGCTGGAAGTGTGTTTGGAACGTTGGCGGGTAGAAACCAGTGACGGGGAACTCGTGGGCAGCTGTGATGATTCACCGGATCCCAACGGTCTGTACAGGCCACATTTGTGTGGCCGTCTTTGCTGAGAATATAGTGCTCTGGTCTGATGCTGCTGAGTTCCTCGTTTTGAGCCAGGTTTGTGTATGGCGTAGTTCTGTTGCACAGGCAGTGATGCCACACGGTACTGTTTTCTTGCGTGGTTGCGTTTGCTGAGACCTTAGCCCTCTGATGTTAGAAACAGCAACCGTCTATATGCTGGAAGTGTGTTTGGAACGTTGGCGGGTAGAAACCGACGATGGGGAACTCGTGTGCAGCTGTGATGATTCACGGGATCCCAACGGTCTGTACAGGGCACATTTGTGTGGCCGCCTTTGCTGAGAATGTAGTGCTCTGGTCTGACGCTGCCGATTCCCCCGTTTTGTGCCAGGTCTGTGTATGGTGTGGTTCTGTTGCACAGGTGGTGATGCCACACGGTAGTGTTTTCTTGCGTGGTTGCGTTTGCTGAGACCCTAGCCCTCTGATGTTAGAAACAGCAACCGTCTATATGCTGGAAGTGTGTTTGGAACGTTGGCGGGTAGAAACCGGCGACGGGGAACTCGTGGGCAGCTGTGATGATTCACCGGATCCCAACGGTCTGTACAGGCCACATTTGTGTGGCCTCCTTTGCTGAGAATCTACCTGGTCTGATGCTGCCGAGTCCCCCATTTTGTGCGAGGTCTGTGTATGGCGTAGTTCTGTTGCACAGGCCGTGATGCCACACGGTAGTGTTTCTTGCATGGTTGCATTTTCTGACACCCTATCCCTCTGATGTTAGAAACAGCATCCGTCTATATGCTGGAAGTGTGTTTGGAACGTTGGTGGTTAGAAACCAGCGACGGGGAACTCGTGGGCAGCTGTGATGATTCACCGGATCCCAACGGTCTGTACAGGCCACATTTGTGTGGCTGCCTTTGCTGACAATCTAGTGCTCTGGACTGATGCTGCCGAGTCCCCCATTTCGTGCCAGGTCTGTGTATGGCGTAGTTCTGTTGCACAGGCGGTGATGCCACACGGTAGTGTTTTCTTGATTGGTTGCATTTGCTGATACCCGAAACAGCAACCGTATATATGCTGGAAGTGTGTTTGGAATGTTGGCGGGTAGCAACCAGCGACAGGGAGCTCGTGGGCAGCTGTGATGATTCACCGGATCCCAACGGTCTGTGCAGGCCACATTTCTGTGGCCGCCTTTGCTGATAATCTAGTGCTCTGGTCTGATGCTGCCAAGACCCCGGTTTTGTACCAGGTTTGTGTATGTCGTAGTTCTGTTGCACAAGCGGTGATGCCACATGGTAGTATTTTCTTGCGTGGTTGCGTTTGTTGAGACCCTAGCCCTCTGATGTTAGAAACAGCAGTTGTCTATATGCTGGAAGTGTGTTTGGAACGTTGGCGGGTAGAAACCAGCGACGGGGAACTCTTGGGCAGCTGTGATGATTCACTGGATCCCAACGGTCTGTACAGGCCACATTTGTGTGGCCGCCTTTGCTGAGAGTATAGTGCTCTGGTCTGATGCTGCCGAGTTCCCCGTTTTGAGCCAGGGTTGTGTATGGCGTAGTTCTGTTGCACAGGCAGTGATGGTACACGGTAGTGTTTTCTTGCATGGTTGCGTTTGCTGAGACCCCTGAACTCTGATCTTAGAAACAGTGCCGTCTTTGAAAAAGCAAGGGAAGAACTAGCACTATGGAGGTGGTGGGATCTGAAAGGGCTACAAATAAGAGCAAGAATGAATGAATATGAACTAATCGAATTAATGTCTAAGTACTTCTTTGCTCGTATCAAAGCAAACTCAAGGGCAACAGCCATAGAAGGTCTGAAATCCCTCACCCACCCTGAGGAGTCTGTGACAACCAGCGAAGGCATGCTCCAAATTGCAAAAGACTTCTACAAAGATTTGTATGAGACCAAAACCGAGATGCCGGTCCCGTATGCCGTAAAGGAAGCAAGGCGCAGGATGCTGCAGTATCTAGACAAGACGATAACTACGGAACAAACGGAGGCCTTGGATAAATCATTAACAATGGATGAACTCTTCCAAGACCTCAAAAATATGAACAGCGATAAGTCCCCAGGGACAGACGGGCTAACCAAAGAGTTCTGGGTAAAATTCTGGCCAACTCTAGGGGGAGGCCTGATGAATTTTTATATGGACAGTTGGGACAAAGGGGGTCTGGGCAATCTCTTGAGCAGCAGCGTGGTCACACTGCTGTACAAAAAAGGTGACAAAGAAGACATCACAAACTACAGACCCATCTCACTAACCCTTCCCTACAAGATCTTAGCCAAAACCCTGTCCGCCAGAATCACAAAAATAACGGATAAATGCTTCCACATAGATCAAATAGGCTTCATCCCGGGGCGATACATACTAGATAATGTGATGACCCTAAATGAATCTGTGAACAAAATCAGACAAAGAAAAATAAACACAGCAATTCTTTTCTTTGATTTTGAAAAAGCTTACGACCAAGTCCACTGGTCCTTTTTGGATGCGAGCATGGAACGACTGGGCGTGGGACCCAACTTCAGGAAATGGGTACGTATCTTATATAAGGATGTCATGGGCTGTGTACAAGTGAATGGGTTTCTATCGGACAGTTACCCAATCTCCCGGTCCGTTCGTCAAGGAGACCCGCTGGCGCCCTCCATCTTCTTGTTTGTAATGGAGGCCATAGCGTCCTTCCTACGAAAAGACCCATCCATTCATAGACTCCCCGAAGTCAACATCGGATCAGCTCACCACCTGAAGTTTCCAACAGCAATCATGTTCGTTGATGACCTCACAGTCCTGATAAGAGCTTCTGACTCCTCTTTCAAAACACTAGTTAAAGCAATGGAAGCATTCAAGCTGGCATCAGAAATGAGGGTAAACTGGGGCAAAACAATCGGATGGTGGCTATCAGAAGAAGAGATACCCAACTTGCAAGGACCGGAGGCGGCAATGGCGTGGGAGACACCTGACACGCCCACACGTTACCTAGGCATACTTATGACCAGGGAGGGACTGGCACCCCAGATGGCCCAAAACATGCTGACGAAACAGATAAATAAACTAGGGAGATGGGGGAACTCCTTCACCTCGTTAATCGGGCGCGCCATGATCCTTAAACACATCGGTGTTCTCCATGATGTGGTATATAGCCTCCATATGGATAATACCAGATAATTCAGTGAAGGAACTGAACCGCATAGCAAGGACCTATTTATGGTCGGGTAATCCCAATAAAACCGAGACTATCCCTAAGATGGCATGGCAATATATTATTCGGAAACCGTTGCAAGGGGGTTTAGGGATTATAGACCCCAGAACTGAAACAAAAGCCCTACAAGCGAAATGGATAGTAAAACTGTTAATCAGACCAGATAGTGCATGGAATGATCTGGTGCTGGACAGCATTAGGGAGCTGGCCCCAGTCCCCTCACCAGAAAACATGTCAGGTCTATTCTGGATTATGAATAAGGAATGGAACCTACGCCCAAGAGGCAGAAGTTCTAGAAGAAGAACAAAATCAGACACGACAAGACACTCTACATTCTACTGGTCCGCTCTGATCAGAATCTGGAGAGAAATGTTCCCATCAAAAAAGAACAAACCTGTCTCCATCGACGAGGTGCTAAGACAACCGCTCTTTGGAAACGACTGGATAAGAGAAGAAAACAACAATCCAATACATTTAGACCACAAATGGCTCTCATGGGTCAAGAATGGGGTCTGGACAGTAGGGCACCTGTGGAACGAGGATAGCAAGTGTTGGATGACTGAACAAGAGCTAAGTAACTGGTTAAAGGGCTGCCATCGCTGAGGACCCAACCTCCTGCACGTCATCAATTGTATACCTAAGGCGTGGAAAGATATATTGAGGGAAGCGACCCCATGGAAATTTGGAGAATGGGGGATCAAAGTGCAAGAGACTAAACCACTCAGCGCCGTTCAATTTTCACACATGCAACCGGGTTCAAGCACTAAAGCCGTTTTCTCCTCCTTCCCGATAACTCTCTCACAACAAGGCAGGCCAGCAATCGAAAACCAAAATGTGGGAACAACAGTAATGGATTTCTTCCTACTAAGGAAAGTGAGAGTTATAGGCTCATGGCCCAAACAAATCTTCAGRCCAGACATGGSAGTGAGGAATCTRGAGTTTGATCYGGCGGAATGGGAATGGGGACCAGACAAGGAAAAAAACATTAAAGCACACACCCCCATACAAAACTACACAGTCAAATTTGGCTACAAGCTCTTGGTCAAAACAAAAAATCCAGAACCAATAATAAGAGCCAGATGGCAGAAATTACTAGGCCACGATGCAGATAAACTGACTCACATCCCGTGGAAGAAATTTAAGTCCATGAGACCGGTGAAGATTCGAAGCCTTCAGTGGCTAATTACATACGCTGCGTTGCCGGTCAACCACTGGCTCCACATACGACGTCACAGAAATGACCCTACTAGCTCAGAACTATGCGCACTCTGCCCTTATGGAGTCCAGGAGGACCTGGTTCACTGTCTCATTCACTGCAAGGAAGCAACAGAATACTGGGCCAGGGCGTCGGCACTTTGGGATTCCCTCTTTAACATCCCCTTCCCCGAACTACCTATTCAGCTTCTACTCTGGACTGACATTCCTGACCAACTAAAAAAAGCAGAAAGGTTGTGGTTTGGCCTCATCAGGAAGGTAACGCTGTGGATTATATGGAAAGAAAGATGCAGCAGAACTATTGACGGCTTGGCCAACCCAAGAGAAAAGGTATGGATAGAGACAAGGACCCTAATGCAAGCTGAAATACTCTGCAAGTGGCGAAAGTTACAGCAATCACTACCGGAAGATGAAAGTCGGCGGATAAAAATCAAGGATAGATTCATCAAGTTCTGGTTACTGGAAGGGAAGGTGGCTGAATTGTGTAACGACCGGATCTGTTGGAAGGACTGGCATAATTCGGATATGAGCAGGAGATCCCAACGAGATCAAACACACACAGGGAACAGATAAAAAGAAAGGTCAATAGAGGATGGAGACAAGGTATGCACAAGAGGGGTCATGGCGAACAGGAATGGATTATAAACTCTTGATAACATGTCGAAGAGGAATGAGGTATGGGAAGCGACACTACGGTCCAGAAAGAAGGGAAGATGCAGCCAAACATCGGATGATTATCCTAACCAAGGGAACAAGCGGCACTATTTCTGTTTTCAAAAAAAAAAAAAAAAAAAAAGAAACAGTGCCGTCTATATGCTGGAAGTGTGTTTGGAACGTTGGTGGGTAGAAACTGACGATGGGGAACTCGTGGGCAGCTGTGATGATTCACCGGATCCCAGCGGTCTGTACAGGCCGCATTTGTGTGGCCGCCTTTGCTGAGAATCTAGTGCTCTGGTCTGATGCTGCCGAGTCCCCCGTTTTGTGCCAGGTCTGTGTATGGCGTAGTTATGTTGTACAGGCAGTGATGCCGCATGGTAGTGTTTTCTTGCGTGGTTGCATTTGTTGAGACACTAGCCCTCTGATGTTAGAAACAGCAACCGTCTATATGCTGGAAGTGTGTTTGGAATGTTGGCCGCTAGAAACCGGCGACGGGGAACTCGTGGGCAGCTGTGATGATTCACCTGATCCCAACGGTCTGTACATACCACGGTTGTGTGGCCACCTTTGCTGAGAATCTAGTGCTCTGGTCTGATGGTGACGAATCTCCCGTTTTGTGCCAGGTCTGTGTATAGCGTAGTTCTGTTGCACAGGCGGTGATGCCGCACGGTAGTGTTTTCTTGGGTGGTTGCGTTTGCTGAGACCCTAGCCCTCTGATGTTGGAAACAGCAACCATCTATATGCTGTATGTGTTTGGGACAAGGCTGAAAACTTGGTAGGACCGGGGTCCCCATCCGTGACCGGAACCGGGTCGGTCCTACTGGCCGGTCCAACTGGCTTGCTCCCCCCGGTGGGCCATAGAGGATTGAAGTAGGGGGGTCGGTCCAATTTGTTTTGGGGCCAGGGGGCCTCCACGGCCTGCATGGAGGTTGGCTGGCGTGAAAAAGTCCGAACTGTGTCTGGTAGGCCCGCCCAGAGGGTTTGAAAAGGGCGGCCTATCTGGACCGTCAATCTGGAGAGGTCGGCGGCCCAGATAGGACAATGTTTTCAAATGTTTTGGGTGGGAGTACCGGCCCTACCCCTCCCATCGGGCTGCCTCTTCCCTCCCCGGCCTCAGCCCTCCMCCTGACCCAAACCTGCCGTTCCCATCCCTGCCCAATTGACCTTCGCCACTTGGAACTGCCGGCGTGCCCTCCCCGCTGTCTCCAGCCCGACACGCCTCCAGCCTGTTGCTCCTGCAGCCCGGCGATCCCGGAGTCGCTACCATCCCTAACAGACACCGGTAAGCTAGTTGTTTTGTCTTCTTCTTCTTCTTTCTTCTTTCTTCTTCTTCTTCTTCTTCTTCTTCTTCTTCTTCCTATATTCTCTTCTTCTTCTTCTTCCTCCTCCTTTTTCCTCTTCCTATTTCTTCTTCTTCTTCTTCTTCCTATTA
>BFEA01001558.1:9165-20220 GCA_003427395.1 Chara braunii
CCCGCCTCCCCTGTGCCTGCCTCCCCTCCACCTGTCTGCCCTCCACGCATCTCTCCTCTGTTTGCCCCTCGTTTTTCTTTCATTTTTAATTTAATCAATCAATAAATAAATAAAAAATCAGCACATTGATTAATCAATCAATCAAAGATTGGTTGATGATTGGTTAATTGTTGGATCAACCAATCAATCAGCCAAGATCATACTTGCGGAGTACCCGCGCATGGTGCGCTGTGTGCGAGCACACATGCCTTGTGTGTTGAGCACAACTCGGTGCGCGACCCCGGGGTGCAATGTGCAGAGATGAGCGGGGCTAGGCGCATCTCTTTTTTCTATATAACTCCTCTCGCTTTCTCTCTCACACACACACGCACACACATACACACATAACCACATGATTTCACACACACACAAACTATAATCTTTTATTTTTAGTCTCTCTCCCAATCCGTGAAGTGCTTCTTGATTTCGTTCATGAGGCTCTTCGTGGTCGTCGTAGAACCTACCAAAAATGGCAGCAAAAGCATGTAAACAGGAAGTCAACCCACAGGCCCCAAACACTCTGATTCCCCTTCTGCTCCTTATCTGTTGAACCCGTCTTCGTCACATAAAATTCAAGTACGCAATCCGAAAAAGAAGAAAAAGGAAAAACAAGGAAGCTCCACAACCAGCATGTCCGGATTGTGGATAAAAAATCAGAAATGCGATATGCAAAGAACGTAATACTTAAGTAAAAAAAAAAACAGTTGCGGCACTGCCTCCAAGTGGGAGGATCTGCATCACAAAGCAAATTACCAAGAAAATAAAAATTAAAAATCATGTCCGGAGAATGCAGCGAACATAATACTGAAGTGTAAAAAAAAACAGTTGCAGCGCTGCCTGCGAGTCGGAGGATCTGCATCAAAAAAAATATTACCAATAAATAAAAATAAAATAAAATCTTATGGAATGGTGAAGCGGGGAGATAGGACGTCTGGCGGATGGAGGGAAGGAGGATGACTGGATGGAGGAACGGTGGGTAGTGCAGGGAAGTTATGCGGATGGCGGAAGGAGTGATGGAATGTAGATTGGAGATGGAGAATGGAGGAGGACAATGACGAAAGGGAGATGGAGAATGGAGGAAGGAAGATTGGCGAATGGATAAATGGAAGGAAGGAGGATAATATATGGTGGATGAAGGTGTGGAGGGAAAAGTTGGCGGATGGAAGATGGATGATGGAAGACGGGAGATGGAAAATGGAAGGAGGAAGGAAGAAGGGGGAAGGAGGAAGGGGGGTGGAGGGAGATGGAATGACAGATGGAGGGATGGAGGAAGTGGTATGGAGGAAGGATCGAAGGAGGATTACTTGGAAGTCAAGGAACGGAGGAATAACGGATGGATGGATGGAAGAATCTCCTTTGAGCCGAAAGTCGAGTACCACATCGGGCAAAAGGGGCTTCAGACAGAAGCAGCAAAACTGGAAAAAAAAAAAAAAATGAAGAAAGCAGTTCATCGGCCCCTATACAAGGGCGACGGCTCTCTTCAAGGAAGAGGGATGGAGGCCCAAAGATGGGCTAGCGCTTAGAGGGACGAAGGGGGAATAAGAAACCAAAAACGAAAAAAAAAAAAAAAAAAAAGTGTTCGAGTACGGGATGATGAAACATGGTGGATGAAAGAGGGAGAAATGGTGGTAGGAGAAAGGAGGAATGGCGGAAAGGGGGAGGGAGGAAAAAACGCCGAATGGAGGGAGGAAGGTGGGAGGAGGCGGAGGGAGAAGGGTCACAGGAGGGTGAAAGGTAGAAGGAGGGACGATGTCGGTGTCGGTGCAAATACCCTTACAAGGGTATCTGCCATGGTTTTTGCAAATAACAGAAAAAAAGCTTTGATTCGAAAATTGAGTACACCACGTGAGTCGTGGTTGTGTTTTCTTTTACGTTGATTACATGTTTGACTGAAGGTAGAGAGTGCGTGGGCGTGCAATTTTGAGGCGCATATGATTATTCCTTGTTGATATTTCAAAATCAGCATATTTGCCGATTAATATATTTGTTCTGATTTAATTGTGATTAAGTGGTATTTTCCTTTGGTTAATACATCTAGTAGTGGCGCGCATGCGCATGTGGGGGGCAGCATCGCTATGACCGGCGTTAGGTTTGATTGTCATTACGACAATTTTTGGGGTGGCTGTTTTATTTTTATTTTCGAGGGGATCTTGGGGTCTGCATAGCACGCAGTACAATAAGGCGTTTTATTGTGTTCGCCCGTGAGCGACGAGTTTTTTCGCTGCCCCAGCAAGGGTATGCGCGAACGAAATTTAGCCTAGATAAAGTTTGAGCTTTCGCCACTGAAATGGTAAGGGTGCAACTTTGGCGTGATGAATGATGTGTAGGGCGACTAAGAGCGGCACAAAGCCTCTTTGTGAGGCATGCATAGGCGTTCCACCGTCGTGAATTTGACCAGTAAGCCAAGGTCTGGCCTTGAGGCGTTTCGGTAGGACCACGCACTGTGTTCATCCTATTTATATGGAATTGCGGGGAAGCTACTATCAGCCTTGGACCTAGCACGATTGGTTATATTGATGGATTTTCACCAGCCAGATTTAGGGATCGAAGCTAGCGAGCATTGACACTGGACAAGCGGAGCATCTTGAAGGAGACCGAGGGTTCGAGGGTCGGCTAGGACTATGCCCCTTGGTTTTGTTGTCGGTCTCGACCACAGGCCCCATTTGCAAGACCAAGGAGGGCTCAACGGTCCCTTGCCCTCTCCCCGGTGTTCCGATTATTTTTCCTTTATTATTATTACTATCTTTGTTACTTTTCTAATATTTAAAAATCTTTGGGTGGGACCAGCACTGGTTTCGGAACCGGTCAAGAGACCAACTAGGCCTACCTCAGCTGGTACACCCGTGAATTGTTGAAGTACATACCCGAGTTTGAATTCTGATGCACGCCGATGAGTAAAATAATGTAACCCTAAATTGTCTAGGGACCGACCAGTTCGGTGTTGATATCCTAGGGTCGTGGCCCCAGCACTGTCCTTCGGGACATCCATTAAAATTGGAGCGATGAAGAGAAGTTTAGAATGACCCTTGCGCAAGGATGACAGGCATAAATCGAGAAATGGTCTTGGCATTTTGTTTTTTTTAGTCTTGCTTCCCTACTCTTAGGCCAGACCAATTACCAGCGGCTGCGTTACAAGCAGATAGGAGTTGAGTGACGTGAACGTGAAAAGGAAGGATGAAGGCGAAGGGTAGGAAGAAAACGGGAATCGTGGGAAAAAGGTTGCGTTACGTAACCGATCCTTGATAGAATCAGGCGAGTTGAGAAGTGGTTCGGAGGTTCTAAGCTAAGGGGAGCAAGATGAAGGAGTTAGTTTCGATGATAGGTTAGTAAAGCGGGGGTAAATAGGAAAACATTGTACGCCAAGGAGTCGAGGAAAGGACGAACGAGAAAAGGAGAGGCGGTAGTTGTGTCCGCCTCGACAAAGTTGTTGCCATATCCATCGTGGTCATCGTGATCATCGTTGTTGGAGTTGCCTTCGTCCGTCATCGTGTCTGTGGACGCAATACTAGCCATCGCTGGGCTCATCATTCGTGGCAGTGGAAGTGACCTCCTTAGTACTTCTCTTTCGTCAAGTCGTCATCGAGGTCACTTGCAGTGCTTATCGTGGTGGCATTGGTGGTATTCCTGACCAAGTTGCTTACCATGGTCGTTATCGAGTTGTCAGAGGTGCACATCATAGTTCACTATGAGGTTTTGCTGCATATAACCACTCTCGTGTTCATCGGGTCAATGAACCTAGTCGTTCTTGTTTTGCACAGTTTGGGAGGACATGTAAAGACCGTGGCAGCGGAGTGAACATGCGCAGACGAACGCATGGGAGAGACTGGGTAGCGTGATCCTAATGAAGGATTTGACGAAGCCAAAATTGAGGGAGAGAGATGAAGTAAAAGGAGAGAGAAGAAGAAACAGGGTGGAGAGTGGTGTTTCTTCCCATGTTCTAGCAGAAGATTCATTCGCATTTTTTTTTTGCCCTATGCAGGGCGCAACAGAAGGGGGATCAACCTGTGAAAGTATCTTCCCTCGTTTTAGTGGGAAGTTCATTATTGAATTTTTGCCCATTTGATGAGTAAGGGAGCGTGATCATAATCGCTTTATCATTATGATCGTAATGATCTTCATCGTTATCACTAATGTGTTGATCCTCGTCATTGCCAATGCGACCCAGGTATTGTTTGTAGCGGTTAATTTACTGAGCTAATGCAGGTCACTACTGTTGTTTTTCTCAGATTACGTATTGACTGCAGACTCTTTGGGTTCGCTGCTTTTCAAACACGGTGGCATGTCGTTATTTGCTACCTCCGGGAGGTTGATGAAACGCTTAGGCACAGTGTTGCCCCCGTTAGGCATTTGAACTATGGAAAGTGTTGTGATTGGTGTTGAGATCAAAGGTTACCATGAAGGTGACTAGTCGTTGTAGAGGCGAGGGGCTGTGGTAGGGACTGCGCTCGTTGTGGTACTAGGGACTGCGCTCGTTGGCCAACTTGAAACTATGACTGTTTCTGCTGGTTTCATGGACATGGCTTGGTCAGCCATTAGCGTGCAGTTCTTTCGAGGATAGCAGATTGCTGCTATTGAGTCTTAAGAATTGCTGATAATCTGGGATTCGTGAGAGGCTAGTGGATTGTTGAGCTCAAGAAGTGGTGACCCCTACAGTTAGCATTGTAGTTACGTCCACTTGCATAGTAAGGTGTCAATAACTCTGCAGAGACGTTGATGTTAGTGACTGATTGTTGTTGTTGGTTTTCAAGGTGTCATTGTTTTCAAAGCCAATGGGTTATTGCTGCTGTTAATAAGCAATGGTGGAGGCTTTTAGTCACTGAGATCTGTCATATGTTTGTTGTTGTTGCTGTCGATTCATCAGACGAACTGTTGTGCGACACTGCTATTTTGTCCACACCTTATTTCCATTGCACTCTTCTTGCTGGTTGGGCTTCATTGTGCACATTGCTCTTTCTTGACTTGTTTTTTCTTCACAACCAGACATTGTTTCTAAGATGAATGGTATGGTTGTTGTTTCTTTGGGGTTTTAACTGCTTAAACTTTTATGGTCAGGCATTGTTTCTAAGACCACTTGTCTGACCGATGTTTATTTTATGAGGTTTCTAAACAGGCTTTGGGCATTGTTTCTAAGATGAATGGTCCAAGGTACTCTGCTTACTTTTATACAGGGAAAAGAGGTTGGACATGGTGTCTAAGATTAATGACTCAACTCTTTTTAGAGAGGTTCATGTCAAAAGACTAGGCATCGTTTCTAAGATGAATGGTTTAGTGTGGCCACAAACATTCAATGTGAACTGAGAATAAGACTCTTTATATTTTACTATCTATATTTATATTTATGAGAGCAAGGTTGTCCAGACATTGTTTCTAAGATGAATGATCTGACTAAAGCCTTATCACAAAATAAGATAGTACAATTAAAAACTATAACTGAGGGTAATTTGGGTCAACTGAGCATTGTTTCTAAGATGAATGACTCAATCCTATGCTCACTTTGAATATTAAGCTTAAAGAGATATATATATAACTTGACTCTTAAACAAATTAGAGCGACTAAGCAGGGTTTCTAAGATAAATGGTCCTGGCATTTTTTTTATTTTTTTTTCTTGCTTCCCTACTCTTAGGCCAGACCAATTACCAACGGCTGCGTTACAGGCAGATAAAAGCAGAGTGATGTGAACGTGAAAAGGAAGAATGAAGGCGAAGGGTAGGAAGAAAACGGGAATCGTGGGAATAAGGTTGCGTTATGTACCCGATCCTTGATAGAATCGGGCGAGTGGAGAAGTGATTCGGAGGTTCTAGGCTAAGGGGAGCAAGATGAAGGAGTTAGTTTCGATGATAGGTTAGTAGAGCGGGGGTCAATAGGAAAACATTGTACGCCAAGGAGTCGAGGAAAGGATGAACGAGAAAAGGGGAGGCGGTAGTTGTGTCCGCCTCGACAAAGTTGTTGCCATATCCATCGTGGTCATCGTGATCATCGTTGTTGCCATTAATTGGAAGAAATTCAACTAGACTATTAATTGGAAGAACCCTTCAGGGAAGATTTTGGTGTAGGGCTAAGTATTGTTTCTAAGTTGAATGGTTTAGCCTAAAGGGTTCTTCCAATTAATGGTCTAGTTGAATTTCTTCCAATTAATGTGATTTGGTCCTAAAAAGAAGATAAAATAATAGGGAAACGCACTCATACACACCAGACAGACTAAAAGGATGTAGTAAAAATAGGGGTATAATGGATTCATATCGGATCAAGGAAAGTTATACCTGTCAGTTCTCCGCCTCCAGAACCTCGCCTAGGTTCCGGTAGAGTTCCCGCAATCGGTGAGGCGAAACTCCCACAGAGACCTTGACACCGATTACAGATTGCAACCCCGTGTGTCGCCTTTCTCTCTTAATCAATAGACTAGACTGAGAGTAAGAAGGACAAACTTGAAGGAAGAATCATTTTAGTCGCTCAGATACAGAAGAGATACGCTCAAACGCGTGGGAGAGGGTCTCGATACCTTGACACGTCTGTGGGCCCTACAATGGTAGCTAGAACATACTATATCAGTCAACCTGCAACCAAACGCAGTACGATCAGTACTTTGACGAACCCTCAAGTTGCAGCGGTAACTCTTCTTCCAAGCCTGGTCATTCCCTCACAATGTTCCACTCTCTTGATCAGACTGTCGCTACACAGGTTAGAACGACAACACTCATATAGCGCACACCCGCATGTGCTTTATTCAAAACGTGAATAGGACATGACAATATCCCATAAAAACCTGCGCTCACAGCAAGACCCTTTGAATAGGTTGTACAACTTCACGTATTGTTGAGGTTATGGTGTCGCTCCTAACAGGCAGTACTCACCCCCGTGTGGCTCACTTGGTAGTTTATAGATGCCGCACTCGATAGGTATGTGTCTCCTTACTTCCACCTTCGCTGCCCGTCACTTACTCCCACCTTTTCCACCATCTGTCAACTCTTCTTTCTCATTAAAGTTCTTATTTTCCTCATATTTCGGTGTACATGGTCAACCTCGCGACCAGGTTCACTTGGCTTCTACTACCCACAGCAGGGGAAGTAACATGCAGGTCCTCCAATGACCACGCACATTGCTACCTGAACTACGATGGAGAACGTCACCGCATTAACGAAGGAGAAGCCATCCCTGATGATCACTGACCATGAAGGCGACTAATAGAATGAGGAAATCCGACCACGGAATTGGTCACTGCACAAATGTTACGCATTCGACAGAGACTGGAGAGGCATGAACTTTATGTTATGGATGACCAACATAGGTATCCCAATCACTGGCTACGACGATCACCACCACGCAAGGAGGGGCGAATGCAACTAGTGGCAGCTATGAACAGGGGCAGTGTCACCGCTGGATCTCAACCACAACGACGAGCAGCAGATCGTCGTTCATTGGAATCTCGCTCGTAAATTGTAGGTGGGCAGGAGAGACCACGAGGGAGGACACCTCAGCCGGGATCATCAGAAGAACGAACAACAAGTGTAATTGATAATGTATCTTCCGCTAGAATACGGAAAGATACATTTCTTATTTCAGCCACGTACACAGAGGAATATAGTAGCTACTTTCATCAATAGGTACGCAAAATCAGAATGAATCTTCCACTGAAATGCGGAAATATACATTGTCTCCTAGCCATGCGTGCAGGGATTATAGCGTGAGGCTGCTTCCATTCATAAGATACACAAAATCAGAGTGCATCTTTCGGTGGAAAGCGGGAGGATACACCCGCCTTTCAACCTTCCGTGCAAAGAAATAGAGAGAGACTACTTCCATCAATACAATGCACACAATCGGAATGAATCTTCCGCTATGACACAAAAGCATACACCGTTGTCCAACCGTGAGCACAGAGAAATAGAGAGACACTTCTTCCGCCAATACGATGAGCAAATTCGAAATGAATCTTCCGCTAAAACGTATAAGTATTTGTTGTTATTGCGAAGTTGTTATCCCCTCCCTTGCATAGCCCCCGTGCTCTGCGCCACATAATTTACTGCCCCATCTCCAAATCCAGCTTTACTAACGTGATTGCCCTATCTAAAAGCCCCTAGATAGTACCTTACCTCGTCCGATTTTATCCGATAATGAGCGGGATATGTGTTTCTCGCTTCCCTTCTTCGCTCCCGCCATTTCCCCGCACAAGACGTTTTTTTACCAACCTCCCTCTACACTAATTCTCGTACTAATCCGACCACAAATTTGGGGTTGCCAACCCCGAAATCCAGCCTTCACTCAACCGATTCTATCAAGAATCAGACGAGTTGTGTACTTCCCACTGCGCCATGTATGTCTCTTTCACCCATGCCATCTCCGACTTTGTCTTGCACACACTCGGCTCGACCCGCGTCTAGATTCGTCATTTTTCTTTTGCCTTTTCTTCACTGACTTCGCGCCCTGCCCCCTGTCGATGGTCCGCTGCGAGCTAACCCAAATACCACAACGAGTGTTGATTGATACAGACAGCAAGTCGGTGGTCGTGGAAGTCAAAATCCGCTAAAGAGTGTGTAACAACTCGCCAGCCGAAACATTCAGCCGCGACAAATAAATGGCGTTGGAGCTCACGACCTATGCTCGGCTATCCGGGTGACTCCGACGCCTCGACGATTAGGACTCGGAGGGCACAGGGCTTGCTGTGAAGCCTACAGCGTGAGCCTTGTGAAGCGAGTCCCAGTGTAGATCTTGGTGGTAGTAGCAAATATTCAAATGAGAACTTTGAGGGTTAAAGTGGAGAAGGGTTCCACGTGACTTGTTGCTGGGACAACTTGCCACACAACCAACACTTGGGCAACCTCCCACTGGTACCCCCTGCCCAGGCATAGTTCACTTTCTTACGGGTCTCAACGACATGCTCATACTCAAACCACTTCACAACAGGCCTTGGGGTCGGGCATGCTCACACTCAAAGCTCTTACAGCAGATTGTGAGTGGTGGTCGGTGCACCCGCCAAGGGCCCCCGCCACTCCGGTTTTCTTCCGCCTCGTGGGCCGAACACCCACTGGGCCCACCGGAAAGGGGCGTGGCTCAAGATTCTCGACTTCCGTGACGACCACCCGTGTCCGGCGACGTAGCAGCCAAGCTAGGCCCGTCAGTCCCGACATCGGTCTCATAACTGATCGTCTGACAAAGGCCGGAAGAAAAATAAAAAATAAAAATAAAAATAGAAAACGACAATAAGAATACAAGAATAAAATAAATGGGAAAATAAAATAAAAGTGAACAAAGAGATCGCTCGTCCCACCAGGCTCCGATGCCGCACACACTTGTACTTCAGAAGACCACGCTTTGTCATTGCCACATCGCGCGCACCCCTCATTCGCGCAACAACCTAAACTTCCTCTTGCACGAGCGCCATCAAACGGACGAGGCCGCACTGGTGTGACTTGCAGAAAACACGCCTGGTACGACATCGAGGTCTACCATGACCGTGCGTAGTTATCAGACATACTTGAATTTAAGTGAAAAATAATATTCCTTTTATTTTGTTTTCTTCTAGTTGAACGTTAAGGTCCGTGGCGGCTATCAATGTCAAACCCCTTGACCTGTTTCCAGGTCCTAGATGATGGAGCCTTATTTCCAGGGTCGGAGGTGTTTAACCGCCACCGAGGGTCAAGGCCCGCCTACCACTCGCCTGCGGAGGGTGCAAAGGAGGGTAGAACTCGCAACCGCCTTCACGATTGTCTAGCGTCGAGAGATTAACCCCTCAAGAAGCATGTTAGCCGACAGTTGAGTGTCGAAAGCAACCCTCAAGATCATTGAGAAGGGGGAGACAGAGAGAGGTACAAAGGGGATGGTTGACGGTCGCCCACCTGTACAGCCAACCTCCTCGTCCCCTGCGGCGCTGGGTGTCGCCTTTTGCCTGCTGTTGCTGCCCGATTTGTGGTTTCGCTGCCAGCTTCAGCATGTGCTGCCTGCATCACAACTTCACAACTATGGAGGACGATGGTGGGCGCTTCCGAGTCAAGCAATGTGGGGGAATGACAACAATCACCAGGGAGGCGTCAAAGGTGAGCAGGCGAACAAATGGCAACCACGGGTCGCGCCTAGGTATGGTAGAGGCCTTGTCGACTTCAAACAAAGTCGAATTCGAAGCCAAGAGACTTTCCCACGTAAAAATTTTGGGAGCCTTGGCGCGGCCTCCAAAAAACATTATGCGCGCCCGTTTTAATTTTTGTCGTTATCGGCTGGCGACGTTTCAACTCCCCCCCCCCTTTTTTTTTTTGACCCCTGTTTGAGGTCGTGCAACGCCCCCTCATGCACGTGCCTCATGTGCATTGCGCAATGCGGCACCTGCGCATAAGGTGCGCCATAAGTATGATTCAAAATCGACCAAAATCGACCAATCTTCATTCATTGATTGATCGATTGGCTGATTGATTGTTGGATTGATTGACTTATTGAACACTCTATGTATAGTTGAAATCAGCCTAAGAACTTCATTTCTTAGGTTGATTTCACCTATATAGAGGGTGGTTGGACACTAACAAACACACTAAAAAAAAATAAAAATAGTACGCCATATCATCCCCTTCTCACCTCCTCCTACTCCTAACCTCCTCATCCTCCACGTCATTAGTTCCTAAAGCGATTTCTTTTATATTTTTTTTTTAGGCGACCTTGATTGAGGAGGAGGAGGGTGTGAGAAAGGGAGGGACATAGACCCCGCTAATACCGATCAGGGGTATCGTGCGAGTGGGTTGTATGTGGTGTATGGGAGAGTGTTGGTCATAGCCTTTGCTGCTACTCGATGAGGAGCGGGGGAAGATGAGAAAGGGAGACACAACTAGTGGCAAATTGCTCGGTCTTTGCATTAGCCGGACCCCCACCGGCGGCCCCACCCCATCTCTGACTACCGCTGTTGGGGCAGGGGCCAACATGATTTACCTCGTTTGCGAGGTCCTATGCTTGCAGGGGTCCCCTCTATATAGTCTTAGGATTAGTGGTAGGAAGGTAGTGAACGTTAAAAACAATTTGATAGACAAACATAGTGT
>BFEA01001562.1:5697-19191 GCA_003427395.1 Chara braunii
ATAGCGAAGCCCCTCACGAACCTGCTGAAGAAAGAGGAACAGCTGATCTGGACGCCGGAATGCGAAGCGGCGTTTCAGGCATTGAAGGAGGCTCTGACATCTGCTCCTGTGTTGGCGCGCCCCGACCCGAAAAGACCGTTTGCGCTATACACAGACTGGCAGCCTCAGGCGATATCGGCGGTGCTAACTCAGCACGACAAGGACGGAAGGGAGCACGTCGTTGAGCATGCGTCCAAGACGTTGAGCCAAGCGCAGGCTAATTATGAAGCATGCAAAGGCGAATGTCTGGCGGTGGTGTGGGGGATTCAGCACTTCCGACCGTATCTGTACGGCCAGAAATTCGTGCTGGTAACGGATCATCAGCCGCTGCTGTCCCTACGCGACAACACGGACTACACGGGGACGCTGGGCAGGTGGGCGATGCATCTGCAAGACCATGACTTCGACATCCGCCACCGTGCCACGCGGCAGCATGGTAACGCCGATGGATTAACGCGCCTTCTGCCGCCTAACAAGTGTCCCACCAACGAGCGACTCATTCCGTGGAGGCCAGAAGTCGCGGAGTCGAAACCGCACTACGGGGAGCTACACGTGCTGCGAAAGGACGACTCCTGAGTTCGGAATGGAGGTTTCATCGGAGATGGCCGACGCTATCTCTCTGCCCTCATCCAACTCTCTCGCTCTCTCGTCTAGCCCCAACTCGTCCTCTGAAATACACCTAAGTCCCTGTTTCTTCTGTACCTTGCCTATGATCCCGGACCAAGAAGGGTCACATCCGGGAGGGCCCAATTTTTTTAATGGGTACAATGTAGTCAGTGTCATACGGTCAAATTTCACGGACAGTGCGTTAGGTACCAAAGTGAAAAGACGTGGGTCTGTCCCAACTGTAGAACGGAACAAGTCCCTACCGAGAAGCGGTATCTGGACGCTACTACAGCCGACGGAGTTGCGCCAAGTGCCCGCCGGGCAGAAGCCTGGACGGACCTTCTGTTGCAAAAACGGAAGGTCGATGACGACGGAGCGGGCGCAGGACTATCGCTGGCAGGGCCCGACGTTACAAAAATGGAAGGTCGATGACGACAGAGAGTCTAGCTGGTTGACGGTTCCACACCCTCTTGCTAGGTTCGATTGGACACGAGCCGCTCATGAGGAGGATGCGGTCCATTTCGCGGTCAAGTACACCGAAAAAGCCATCGAAAAGAATGGATGGTATTGGTCGGGAATTCGGGAAGATGTGAAATACATCGTTCAGAATTCCCCAGCCTGCGCGATGGACAAGGCGCCGGTACAGATGCCTCGGACGATGGTGCCCACTCGTGTAGTGCGCCCCTTTCAGAGGGTTAGCATCGATACGACGGATATCAATGTCCTGAGAGGGCCCGTTGATCAGGGAGAACTCAATGTTTTTTTAGTGGCCGTCGATCATTTTTCAAAATGGATCGAGGCGTACCCTATAACCAGTCGGAATTCGGAGGAAGTAGCCTGGTACGTAAATCGATTTTTGTGCATGCATCTAGACGTAGAAGAGGTACACATGGACAATGGGTCGGAATTTCAAGGCAAAGTAGAACGTCACCTAGTCAGGGCGGACGTTAAGATTATCTACTCGCCGGGGCATTGGCCTCAAGCCAACGGCCTGGTGGAGAATGCCAACCGACTGATTAAGACGGCCCTTAGACGGAATATCACTGCGGGAGACACCCGACCCTGGCCGGTCATTGTCGATCACATTTTGGCCGTTTATCGGGCTACGCCACACGGTAGTACTAGGGTGCCCCCCTTTCAACTGAGAACCAATAGTGTCCCTCGGGTGCAATTGTCCCCCTTAGTGGGTACGGAAGTTAGAGCAACACGGGCCTAGAATCGAGACAAGGCCCGCCACTACATGGACTTAATGGCTAGGGTCTATCCCCCGTTAGCTCGCCGTCGACAGCAGGCCGTAGATCGGACACATCAACGGCAGATCCGTGACTACGAGAATCGACACTCGTCGACGGGACCACTGCCCCGCTATAAAGTTGGGGACTTGGTGTAGGTACGGAAATCTGTGCGTTCCTCCAAGATCCACCCGCGCTACACAGGCATTTACGAGGTCACGGAAGTTGGCGCGCAGGGACAGCACTCCGTGAAGCTGACTCCCCATCACAACTCCCAGGCCCGACCGCTGACACGGCACGCGGCCGCGCTCCGGCCTTTCCAGCCATCGCTAGGTCCCCTGCGGACCCCCGCTCCTGCGAGATCACCCTCCCTTTCTTCATCCTCCTCCTCCTCCTCTTCCTGATCTGCCTCGTCCATTGGTGCTGAGAGTTTCAGGGAGCAGGATGAACCATCACCAGCCGGAGCATGAGCCCCTCGAGCATTTCCAGACGCCGCTTGCAGATCGCCTGTTGCGGCATCGGTTCAATGAGGAGAGGCAGTTGCGGTACGACATTCAGCAGGTGAGCGTGCCGGCGCCCGGGGTTGCGGATTTGGCGGCGTACTCGTTGCTTTGCGATCGGCTGACGTATGCGGGGGTGTACGAGGACGTGACACAGTTGCCTGACCGGGAGACGACCCGAGTATTCATTGAGTTTCGCGCGCTCCAGATGGCACCCAATTTCATGCACAGCGTCGCCACCTTCATTGGAGACTTGGCGATCCTACCGCATCCGAATCGGGAGCCGGCGTGCAGCTTTGTGCGCGAATACGCGGTGGAAGCGGCCAGATTGCAAGGACGGGGGGGGCACCGATTCACAGCCCACGAAGTGCTGCTGCGTAGGGCAGAGGACGGACCGATTGCGTTGGTGCCGCAGCTCCCCGCACTTCTCCCTCCCGCTGCTCCTCTCAACTTCCAAGTTATTCCCCCTGTCCCATACTAAATGCCTCCCTTCTTCTCCTACACCTCCCTCCCCTACCAGCTCACGGAGGGCCCTTATCCCGTGCGCGAGCTCTCGGAGTATTTGGTGGAGCTAACTGACGTGGAGCCGCTGCCCTTCGCCGACGAAGACGCGTGGGAGTTGCACCGAGCGCTGTACAAGTCGGTGGCGCTGGGGATGTTCCGGTTCTTCGTGGATCACGAAGACCACGCTATCGGGGAGCACTTCGTCTTTTACTACGTCCACACGCGGCCCAAGCCAGCGGAGAAGGAAGGGACGGTGGCGCTGTACCCCTTCGCCCAGCTCCAGTCAATCGATCCGGGATTGTTGGAGCTCATACATCTTGAGCTCCTCTCCATTGCGCAAGTGATCGCGAGCGAGGAGGAGGAGATCCAACCACGATTGCGGACGGCGACGGCCCCGTGGAGAACGTACAACGCGGTCGTCATCCCGGATTACATTGCGCAGCGCAAGGAGAGATTGGAGGACTTCCCGGAGGAAAGGCCGTTGCGTCCTCCCTCGTCGTATCCTCGACCAGCGCCACCGAAGGCCCCCAAGAAGACGCCGAAGAGGAAGAGACGCCACCCGTCGCCAAGAGCGCAAGGCAGCAGGATCGGCGGCGGCGAGGAGGTGATTCAGCCTGCGCGTACGCGGATTCCTGACCCTGTGCCTGGGAGTGCGGCGACGCGCGTTAAGGAGACTATCGTGCCATCGCCGCCCATTCCGCGTGTGCCCGATCTCAATCTTTATGGAGCCGGGCCATCATCATCATCAGCAGCTGGAGGAGGAAGCCGAATGGGATTTCCGGATCCCATATCCAGACCCCCCGTCCTCGCGGGACCTCTCCGTTCCCGCCAGCCACCCCGGGGTGCCCCGGTCATTGACATTAGTAGTTCATCCAAGCCGGACGGTCCATCCGACCAAGGTGGACTTCATGGTGGAGCCCGCCACCATCAGGCTCAAGGCCATCGCGGGCGCGTCGCGCCCTGATCCGGCGTAGGAGCCATATCTGACACCCCCTTTCCAAGGGTGTATTGCAGCGCGATTGGCTGGCACGCTCATCTACGAGACCGGGCAGCGTCCCAATGCGATGTACCACTTCCTGGTCTTCGCGGCGCCGAAGCGGGAGCGGCGGCCTTACACCGAGACTCATGTGGTGATGACGGGTCCAGGGCCCCGATCGGTGCGCAAGCGGGTGGTGCGAGCGGTAGCGGATMTGGCGCCACGTGTCCTCTCACATGTGCCGGGGGCTTTCCTTTACCCCTCATTCGTCTAGCATCACTTCCATGAGGAAAATGCGCCGACGATTCTTGCGGCAATGGCCGCTTTTCTTCCACCTATTCCGCCCCCTCTCAATCCCGACATAGATCACTTCCTCTGATCACCCTCGTCTACCTCTCCCCTGTCCTCTCCTTCTCCTTCTCTTCTTTTTCTTCTTCTTTTTCGGATCTAAAGCTCACGCGACGATACACGCTATATATATAAAATATATATATATATATATATATATATATATATATATATATATATATATATATATATATATTTTTTTTACTTACCGATCGGGCCAGCTGACGATGAAGGGGCTGCCCGATCGAATGTATACTATGGGAGGAGGCGATGGAGGATGCAGGATGCATCCACGTAGATTAGGGAGATGATCGGGCCACTTGACGATGAAGAGGCCGCCCGATCATCCATGATATGATGACATCAACAGTCGGGAGACTGCTAATTTTTCGGAATCCCCTGCGTATCACAGATGTGATAAGCTTAGATCCGTACCGCGCGGCTTGCCGTATCCCTGAGGAAAAATCCTGCGGAAGCCCCGAAGTACGGACGCGGATAAAAAGGGGTTTTTCTTTCTTTTTGCTTTTGTTTTCTTTTTGAAACGGCTTTTTCATTTTGTTTGGTTAATAACTCCCGCGGGCGAATAGCGGCCGCGGTATGAAAACCAAGAAACGGGTGCGGTTGGGACTTTTTGAATTTTTGCGCGCGCGCCCAAGCTCCGATTTCTTCGCACGTCTTGCATCCCCGTTTCTTGCTTTGCATCCTCACGCCATCTTCCCTTCTTGCTGTGCGCATTTTCCCCATGCAGGACTCTTCGTCTTCCCCTACGCCCAACTTGATCCTTACCCCGTCTTCCTCCGCGAAGTGATTGGCTGCATAGTTAGGATGCTCGGATCAATGTGGAAAGCGGGAAACCGCGCACCACATGGATGATCACCCCAATCACGTAGCCATGCAATCCCGCGGGTCGAACCCTCTAACTCCCCACCTCTCTCTCCTGTCCTGCTCATCTACACCCTGCGCTGCCCGCACCTCGCGCTGTTAACCCGMCGCCTCCSGCGCTATAMATTTGCGCAACCCTCTCCTCTCCTTCTCTTTTTKATCTCSGCTGCAATGCTGCGCGAGCTATGCRCGAGAGTCCRCGRCGTCGAACAGGCTCGACGAGCCCAAGGACRGGCGGAGTGACGACGTGGGGTGGACCCYGCGGTAGTCTCGGGGCGAAGCAGTCGGAGGGACTGAGCAGTGGTGGGGATWGGACGCCGGCCGCGGCAGGGCCTTGTGGCTATGGTGGTMGRTGGTCTTGGGAAGTTTTGAAGGYTGCGCMTGGGGGCAGCGGTTAATTGAAATTTTTGTGTACAASAAGGACTCGCTTTTATCTCCATTGCTGCTTTGTCTATGCATGTCGTGTGTGTGGAGCCCCGAGWGATGGGAGCTGGTTATGYGCATGAGTGATGTCGAAGGTCCATGGATGATTAGATGTCCTGTCAAGRGTTGTTGATTGCATGCATGTATGTGTGTATGTACTCGTCCGGGCGGGGATGGGGAAACTGAACTGGGGGACCGTCTGCTTGGGAGTATGAGTGTGTTGATCCGGTTGTTCCCCTCCCCTCCGCGGCCTTTCTTGCGCTCYCGCGCGGTCTCRGCGTAACCCACTCTCTCTCTCTCTCTCCCTCTCTCCCTATCTCGATCGCTTTCCCTTCGAACMGAYAGTCATCGYTYTTAGAGYTTCTCRTCCCCGTACCGGTGACGTCAACCRCCTGCGTCCGCGCGGACGGTCGACGCCCCCGCCAAGGGGAGAAAGCTTAGATTTTGTCATCTTCCCCCTGCGCACCCACTTTTGAGAGAGAAAAGTTGCGACGATTGTTGTATGGATTCGGTGTTGGTTYGGATGACCGGGAAYGCGRRATCTTGCCCGTGTTCATMACGTACCTCCGATCGTCTCATTTYGCTACCGACCTTCCCCATCACACATGACGACAGCGTCTACTGCGATGCGGAYGTACGGCGCGCGYTGAGGCGGACGGAGSAAGTGTGTTGGCAAGACCCGCCTCGGGCTTGTGAGATAAGGGAGAACGGGTTTGTGTTGATTGATCGTTTTGATTCCCCGACTCTAATATTGYCTTATACRGGTTTAACSGTGTTGCCCTGGTCGGCCGCTCACGCCGCGTGGCGGCCGCAGTTTGATTGTCGCTGGTGTCGCCAAGGGGACTCGTGTTCTTGGCGACGGCTGGTCCTGGGTTATGAGGGAGCGACACGTTTACCTGAGCTTTCCCGTAGTACGGGGGCGCTGCCCGCGCAATTTCGAATTCAGATGTCGGTGAGTCCTCCTGCCGCTTTGCCCTCCCGGAAACTTTCGCGCGGACTCTGTGAGTCCGACGCCGAGGCCTGAAGGCCTCGAACCAACCACCTCCACARCAAAGAMCCAARGGTTTGGCCACTTTGTGAGGCCGATGAGGAGGYCTGAAGGCTTCGAACCCACCACCTATCCCCCACACCCCTGACGGTCGAAGCTTTGTCTTCCGCCGCCAYGGCCCTCTCCYCTTRACGCCTTTTTYTRTCCCGATGCATGACGGCAGTTCATATTTGYGRAAACCTTTTTGATTCTATCGTTTCGGAGTGATCCGACCCCCATGGGACTCCGTGGCGACAGTTCGACTCCGGGGAAAACCTCTGGCACGAAACGAGGGCCTCGCGTTCCGTCCGGGAGACTCAACCCTTATGGCCAAAAATCCTCGGCCACRCCCCTCCTAGAACTCTGATCGGYGGCCCCGTACGGGAAGCCRCGAGGGGGCGTGAGGTTGCGTATGACAAGTACTCCATCCTGCACAGACGAGCAGTCWGAGAGGGACACTTGTACTCCAAGGAAACGATCYGCTGAGTTAGGCGGGATTTGTTTCAATCCCCAATCCACACACAAGTTATGAGATGGGGGAAGGAAATACACAGACTTGTCCCAATTAATCGATGCCTTTGATAAAGTGCAGTARTTATCTATGACTGATTTAAGGGCCCCAAGGGATACCACTGAGTTTTCGCAGGCTACCGTAAGATCGTCCGCTAAGGCACCGCCCTTYCACTGTAGGGAGKGGGAGAGTYGCAGACCTCTRATTTSATTATTATACCTGATGTTGATCTGAAGAACTTCTAATTGGATTACAAACAGGAGAGGGGCTAGACGRCACCCCTGTCTCAAAGAGCGGGTGAGATGAAAACTATCWGAYAATCTGCCGTTAATAATTACAACCGAGGAAGATTCAAAGAAACAAGCTTCTACCCATTTACGAAACCCATCCCCAACCCCCATCTTCCTCAAAGTGGTAAACACGAAGCTCCATCCTACTTTATCGTAGGCTTTTTCCATATCAAGCATGAGAACCTCTACCTCCCTATTCTCCTTGCCTATGATGTCTAAGGCCTGTATCGTTGCTATTATATTGTCGCAGATGGATCTTCCCTTAAYGAAAGCKCCCTGTTCCCATCCTACCAGGTCCGGTAAGAGTTTTGCTAGTCTAAGCGCAAGGGTTTTAGCAAACAGCTTGTAAGTAACATTAAGAACAAAGATAGGTCTCCAATTCCATATTTCCCTCTTGTCCCCCTTCTTGTACAGGAGGGAGATCATACCCTTGGTAAAGTTTTTGGGGGGTATGTCGGAGGTGAGGGGCCTGTCGTAAATCTCACAAAGAAATGGGGCGAACGCAGATCATGAGGCTAAGAGGAGCTCGATTGGGATTCCATCCAGGCCAGGGCATTTGCCCTTGGCCATTTCGCGTGCTGCAGCGAGAAGCTCAAATTTTGTGACAGGTAAGTCTAGCTCCGCCTTGGCAGCGGGGGGGATAGAGGCTAATGGGAGATCCCAGAATTCAGAAAATTCAGATAGGGCACCGCCAGACAGGTCGAAAGGTCTTCTAGTGGTGACTATGTCCCTAAAATACTCTAGGGCATAAGCGCACATTCTCTCTGTGTCCTCCGCTAGTGGGGCGTCAAGCGCAAAAGGGTGGGACAACACACGCATCAGCGGTCTTGCCTGTYTGARGATGAGAGATCTGAAAGAGAGCTTAGTCATTTTATCATATCCGATTATGCCCTTCAGTCGCAACCATTCTAGCCATTCCCCTTGTTTGCGGACTTAAAGGGCTTCTAATTTGGCTAAGGCCACCTTCCGTCTCTCGGACCAGTAAAAATCTGTGAACGGGTCCATGCCCATCTGGTTTTCTGCGTCCCTGATCTCCTTAATTAGTAGTTGTTCTTCCCATTTCCTGTTGGCTGCCTTCATTCTGGAAAATTCCATCAGGGCTGATCTAACAATCCCGATGCCTGTGTCCGCCCAATCATTTACATCGCGGAATAGATCCTAGGCTTGCGACCATTTCTCTAAGTGGGAAGTCACCCATCGAGCAATGCCCTCATCCTGAAGTAGATTGACATTTAGTCCGAAAGGTGGTTTATGTTGTTCGATGGTTTCTTTAGAGAGGATGTCCAAGACCACTGGTAGGTGATCTGATAGGGAGGCTATCATGTTGTCGCAGGCCATACAGCGATCCCACGGAGTGCCCCTGATTAGGAAGAAGTCAAGCCTCTTCCTAGGAACGGGGGTGTGATTCGGTGGACGTGGCCCGTACCACGTGAAGCCCCCGTATTCGGGGTTGAGGGTGCGGAATGCGTCTACCAGCGATTGAGAGTCGACAAACTCTGAGAGGAGAAATGTGTCCTGTCTGATCCGCGATACTTTCAGCGAGTCTAAACCTGGGTTAAACACCGTGTTCCAGTCACCAGCAAGGATAAGGTTTTCTGCATCAGGGATACAGGCCCGGAGGCCTGCAAAAAATTTGATCCTTTCTGCATAGACGATCGGTGCGTAGATGGACATTACAGCCCATTCCTCCGTATCTATGGAGAGCTTAACCCAAGCCCATCTACCATCTGGGTCATGATAAAGATCAATAACTGAGCATTCAAGGTCCTTACCTCTCCTTTCGATCCTGCTGCAGGGGCCCACACCTGCGGACCGTTCCACCACTGACTCATCGAGACCAATTTCTCTGTATTCAGTTTAGTTTCCTGCAGACACAGGATTTGAACATTCTGAGAATGACACCATCTTAGTAACCTGGTTTTTTTATATTTATTTGCGGTGTCACCAAGCCCTCTGACGTTCCACGCTGCTATCCTTATCCTTTTGGGCAAGGCCATTGTCTGGGCCCTTGCCGCTTGGGTGTTGGATGCGGGTGGTTGAGGTCTTTTTGAGCTTGGAACCAGCTACTTTGGGTTCCGTTCCCAAGCCATCCTTTCCCTTCTGCTTGGGCACGGCTTGCTTCTTGCGGAGGGTGTCTGCAAAGGTAGACGAAGTCAGATAGTCAGCGGTCTCCGTCTGTGTCAGCCTTTGGGCGATGGAAACAACCGAGACTCCATCTGCTATGGCTATGTCGTTAAGGGTGTCAATCTCGATGTCCAGCAGATGGGATAGGGGTAACCAGTGGATGTTCTGCTTGCGCAGGCATGTCAATTCCAAGGTATCGGCTTGCAGGGCCATGAAAGAGATGTGGATAGCAAGCGTGGAGCCTAGCGAGGTGGTTTCCAAAATCCTGGTCGGACGAGGATTTTGGAAACCACCTCGCTAGGCTCCACGCTTGCTATCCAGGCTGGTCCTCTTTGGCTTAAGCATAGGCTTACTTGATCCATGCTTGTGAAGGATATGTTTGTCCACCCACCCTGTTAGCTGAGAGTCCGCCGGAGGACCGGTCGTGGGGAAGGCGGGAAAGGCTAGCGAGTCATCCTGCGAGACTGTGGTGAGGAGCATTATGCCCTCAGAAGAGTGTGTGCAGATTAGAGGCACAGCAACTTTCGTGACTTTGTCCTTCGCTCTGGCATCCTTGGACACCGTTTGAAGAGGGAGAGTCGTGGAAAGCAGCTGCTTGCCAAGTGGGGCCGGAGAAACTACTCCTTCCTTATTAGGAGGGCTTATGCTTTCCCCAACTTTACTCATAGCTTTTTTGGTCTTACGAGCTACTTTCTTCGACTTCTTTGCCGGGGAGTGAACAGGCTTTGTCCTGGGGGAGTACAATGACCGATCCGCTGATGAATCAGCCAACTCTGGCCGGCCGACCGGTGAGACCCCGTCCGATCTGTCATCCAAACAATCTTCATAAATATCGTCTGTGGAGCCCGGTGATCTCCCTCCCCAAGGGGGGGGGAGGTCCTACGCTTTCACATGGGCCGGGGAGTCTCCTCCCCCCTCCTCCTCGTATGCCTGATTGAAAAACGTCTTAGCATTAGGATCCTTGATCTCCACTTCAGGGGAGCCGGCGTCATACAGGACATGTAGTGCAGATTCAACCCCCCCCTCCCCCCCCTCCCCGTCATCCCTGTCCGATCCGAYGAACCCATCATYATCGTCGTCTTCGTCGCTCCTCAGATCAGATTCAGAGGAGACWGGGGAGAGARGGGGTCGAAAAAAGGGGTCTCTTTCTCTCTTGTAAATTACAARAGCTTTGCTGGMTTTTAYAWCTTCCTCATCTGAGTACRGGTCAACATCGTCATCCCTTTGAGAATCATCCCTTTTCCTTTTTTCCCTAGACTTCTGTTAACTTCATCCATATCCTCGATCTCCTCCCCATTATCCATCGGAGCATTGTTAGCCGGAGGAATCTTTGCCACATCATGCGGCCCCTGCGCTAATGACTCGTTAATTAGGACTAAATTCCCATGTTCTAATTCTTCACCCTTCTCGATATGCACCACCTCAGGCCGCTTCTCCCTCTCTTTGTTCCTGCCACTGCCTTCATCAATCCCTCCCTCCAAACCCTTTGAGGCTCCCTTCTCCCCCTTTCCCCTCATATCATCCGTCCACTCCTTCATCACTACATCCCGATCCTTACCGCCATCCTTGTTTGCCGACGGACTTTCCCCGTCGCCCCTTGTATTGCCTTCTCTCTCCATCTTCCCTCCCTCGTCTCCTGTTTTGCCACCAATCCTCTCCTCATTCCTCACCTCTTTCCCGTCACTCTTTTCCTTGACTCCCTTTTCCCCGTTTCCCCCCCCTTCGGACCCGCCCCCCTTCCCCCCTTCGCTTCCCTTGTCTTTTGACAGCAGTCGCCCGTTTTGTTTAATTACCTGCGAGAAGGTCTTCTTCTTCAGTGCCTGGCACTCGGGGTCACCCTCCGAGTGAAAGTAGTTGCGGCAAGASGGGCACCATGGCGTCTCAACGCAGATGATTTCAATTTCAACATACCCGAATCGACCCAAGTCTACGATCAGAAAGTGCTTATATCTAAGTTGAGCAGCCGAATCYAGGTCGAAGMGGATATTAATCAGGTCAGGGCTCAGTTTGTCCTTAAAGGCAGGGGACTTTTTGAGGATCGGGCCAAATGCGTCTGACACTGCTTTGGAGAGATACGGGAGCGCCCCGATGGGTACTTGGAGGCATCTAATCCAAAAACATTTATACTTCGAGACCTCCCTCCACTCCCTGAGTTCCTGCTCGTTTTTCCAGGGTTCAAACGACAACGAGTACTTCTTTTTATCCAACTTAATCTCAGTCTACGAAGCTCTCCGCATCCACGTTGCGATTTCCTTTGAGGACGCACCGTAGGTGACCAGGTTCTTCCCCTCATTGTGAAAGAGACCACGTTTAGGGGGGGAAGTGATTCCACTGGACGACGCCCAACCGTTTTCGTACATGCGGACAAGGCGTTTTATTACGCCGATGGGCAGTGACGTGGAGTCATCCCCAAACACGATTGTGACGGCGTGGTCCCGGAGCCACTCAGCCTAGATACTATAGAGCTCAGGGTTAACAATTACGCGTATGTAGTCGTCCCCGGTTACTATGGTATTCGGGGTGAGCTCCTTCGGGAGTACGCCTTCTGTATAGCATTGTGTGATCGGTGAGCGGACACGTTCTTTGTCTTCGTTGGATAGAGGAGGCGCCTTGCGCTGCGCAGCCATACTGGATACCTACGGTAAATCTAGGTAGACCAGCATATACGGTATGGGAATCTACTTCTAACCAACGAAGAAAATTATGGCCGACTGAGAAGACACCGGCATCGAAATAATTGGGACAAGACTGTATCGTTACCAGAGCACCCCCGACAGACCAGTGTATGCAAAGCGATACCTTTACTTGTGCACGCCGCTTGCTCGAGAATTCTTCCTCGTCCCGGAAAACGTTACCACGATGAACGCCAGATCGAATTTGGCTAACAACCTCAAGCCCGACGGATAAACAGCTGGACAGTAACAGCGATTGAGGCAGAACAAGGGCGATAGGGGAGAACAGGGTGCCTATCTGATCTACGGTATTTCACCGTAAACCCGCACCCAAACAGCTATGGTGAGATAGGGTTTCGCCATCTCCCTCTCACATTCAGGAGTTACCGTGAGAGACAGCAGAGTGAAACACCAAGCCACAATGGCGCTGAGACGCGCGGCGCAAAAGTTACCATGCCGTTTCTGGCCCCGGGTTTTGCGCAGCGTTAACGCAGCGTAGCGACGACGCGGCCCCGAACCCCGGAGGTGTATTTGAATCGGCACTGCATATACCTTTCTCGGCCTTTTGGCTAAGAATAGATCAAGTGTAGTATCTGTTGTGATCAGTTTAATATCTGATCTGTGGTCCATCGGACCACAAAGAAAAAAAATAAAATAAAAAAATTTGGCACTGCATTGATTCTGGGGCCTGGACCGACTAGGAACGCGTAAGACGGTGTGTGGCGCCCGTTTTGCATTTAAAAACATTAAAAAAAAAAAACCATTTTTGTTTTCAGGAAATGCGAAGTAAAGAACCGGCCAGCAAAATCCCTGCGTCACTCTGAAGGCCTCATCATGACAGTGGAGTAGCGGCAGCACACTTCACGGGCATGCTGTTTCGAGGGGGTTGTCTGTTGTAAGTTGGGCGGTGCATCTGAATGCGGCCGCTCGTCGGTCGTCTTCATGTGCATGTGGGCGTACCGTGGAGGCATATGCACCGCCTAGGACAATCAACGAAACCATGAATGGAAACAGTCCAGCCGATGGGCGGACACCTCTTTCCATTTGTGGAGAGGGGAGAGGTTGATGCTGTGTGTGTTGCCTTTTTGGTTGTGGCGGAATGCTACCGAGCATTTTAGCCAGTAGTACGTACGGTGGACGTTGCTGCCGAACAGTCACGCTGCGGTAGGACGAGGGGGGTCCGGCCGCTGTGTCGGTGGTGAGGTGCCGTGGAYGGTGGGACTCTTGGTACTCACCTGAAAGAACCACCGTAAGTGTCCYTGGCCGAACTGATGGGGAAGGCGGTGTGTGAGAACCACTTCTCTGTACGCTCCCTTCACCCATTACCGAGGACGGTGTGAGGCCGTAAGGAGGGTTCGGG
>BFEA01001563.1:0-19946 GCA_003427395.1 Chara braunii
CTCTCTGGCCTGTGCCCTCTTTCTGGTGCCGCACTCATGTTCGTGCAAAGCGCATCAATCTGGACCGCGGAGAGGGCCAGATTCTTGCAACTCAAGCGGGTGCGAGCGCGAATGTAGACACCCTCACAGCTATTATCTGCCAACGGATTGACGAACCGATTGTTGATGTCAGCACCCACTGAAGTACTTAAAGATGTCGTTCGTGCAGCCAACCGCCAATACCAGGAATGCGCCCTTAAAGTTACTATCCGCCCACAAATCGACGAAACAACTTTCGACGTTAGTAGCGCGACGCCTCCGTTCCCTCGACTATTCCGCCGACTTTTAGTATCATTCTGACCTTTCGCGGCCGCGTCCCCTTATCCGACCCCTCGGCAGTTGTCCGCTGTGGTAGCCTCTTTGCGTTCGTCGGTACCTTACGTCTTAGGCTCTCTCCGCAAAGATACCGCTGTTCAACGCTCGAGCCCTGCTCGAACTGAACGTCGTAGCCCGGCCACTCGTTCCGTCAACCTGTCGCGGCATTCTCCCGTGGCCGGTGAGCCCCTGCCAGGTAGAAACGAACAAATGCGAACCTCGTTGCGCGCCCTTGTAAAGGAAGTAAAGGGCGGCATAGGGCTGGAGCCGCCCGACAACTGTTGAGTCATACGCTACCTTAAAAAGACTAACGTGCAGAAATATATATATAACTTAGTTACTTTAAACAGGTTAGGGCGACTAGGTTGGACGGCCTAGTCATATCCCCAAGCAAGAGGAAAGTTGTGGTGCCCTGTCTTTGTGTATATTCAATGATTGAGCTATATAATTGTTCAATAAGATTGGATGGTCTGGTTTACGCCTTATGTAAGCTAGATATAAGGGACAAATCATTAAAAGACTATGAACTATTGTCTTATAATGTTAGCTTGGGGCTGGTGAGAGTATTTACCATTGTGGTTTGGACTTGCATGTGGCTAAGTGAGATCTTTACTTAGTCCGAGTTTCAGTTTGATAGGTAGTTACTTTAGATGCTCGCCAAGTTCTAGAGCTATAAAAGTTAGTTCAATTCCTGTATTTTCTAAGCTAACTTTTCTTTACTTAGGTAGTTACTTTAGATGCTCGCCACGTGCTAGAGCTATAAGAGTTGGTTTAATTCTTGTATTTTCTGAGCTAATTTTTTTTTACTTCGGTTAATTCTCGCATTTCCTGGGATTATTTGTTATACTTGGCTTTGTATAAAGTTTGGAAAGGTACTTCTCCTATCGGAAGCGCTGCCGAAAATTCAACATCTAAGGAGTTAGTTAAATTTTTTCTTGAGAAATTTCTATAAATATAAAGAGTTAGTTAAATTTTGTCTTGATAAAACTCAAGTCTTATGTTCAAGTTCTTATCTGAGTCAATATGAATCAAGGAAGTCTACTTCTCTAAAGAATATGTTGCCCAAACTTTTACTAATTAAGGGAGTTAGATAAAATTTGACTTTCAAGAGTTAAAGGTTGTTTCAGTTTTCGTATTTGAGATAGTATAAATTCTAAGAAGACACTTTTCCTACGGGAAACGCTGCGAAAAGTTTTTTAGTTTAAAGCAGTTAGATTATATTTTGACAGGTGACGATTCTGACGATCCACCCTGCATAGGGGAGATACCGCCAAAGGTCTATCTTTCTGTGGGCACTTGTTTAGAGGTAGACTTTGACTTAGTTATTATAAGATTCTTGAGTGAGAATGTGTTATGAAGATTCATTCTCCATACACTGATAGTGTAGCCTTGGACATTGGTTTGTATTGTATTACATGTCTTCGTTAAACATTTTCATTTAGGATTTGACTAGTTTCAGTTTGATCCCAAAATGATCATCTTTAATTATCAATGATAATAGTTTGGTTGTCAATTCGTCGATTTACGATTCAACCCCAATTCATCCTTGCCAACTCAATCTAAAMGCTTTAACCATGTGGTTTGATTTGTTTCGTTGGGTTTTTACCCWGACTTTATTGAATGATAATTTTAGCAGAGATACTAAGTGCTATATTTATGGAAGGTTGGACAAAGGTTGGGGCTTGTATGGYTAAAGCGAGGGGTGTGAGCACAGAGAATGATTGAAGTTGACCTCGTGTAGTGTGTGGACTTTGGTTGAATCTTTGATGCGATTACATATATGTTTGTGGTTCAGATTTTGAAAATTGATTGTCTGCGGTTACACATATATGATTGAAGGGAKTCCTACTATGATTGTGAGAAGTGATCATCTTGTATTTATAACCTTTTATATATGTATATATGCCCATGTAATATATGTGCCTTGAGTGTCTGTGCGGCCTACTGCGACTGTGCATAAGGGTTAAACATATCATGCTTTGAGGGAAAATGAAGATCCTCTTTTACCGTTTGCTTTTTAAAGTTTTTACAGTTGGACGTTGGAGTCTGTGGCACTCGTCAAAGTTAAACCCCTTGATTTCTTTCCAAGCCCTGGATGATGGAGCTTGCCTCCGAGGCCTCGATCGACAACTGTCACCACAAGTATGAACCTGTGTACCACCCACTCTCCGCAGGGTGCAGAAGAGGGTGTGGTGACCAACCGTTTAAACAGTTGTCTGGATTTGAGAGATCAATCCCTCAAGGCGCGTGTCAGTCGACACTTGAGTGTCGAACGTGACCCTCRAGACCATCGAGTGTCACRGGATTATGGGTACTACATAGTACGCCATCATTGCGACTGCTTGCGTAGTTATGCATTGCTCGTCCATATGAGAAAGACCCTACGTTCTCGCAGTTCTATCTCAAGTCTCGCGTGCGACCCCTAATCGATTTTTGTGTTAAAAGATTATGGGTTGGATACTGAAGGGACTAGGAGTGTGTATTTTGTTTTGTRTRTGTTTTTAATTTTATGTTCTTAGCATGGTGTAACGCGTGGTGAGTGGGATGCGTCCTAGTCGACCGACGACGAGTCTTGCATGGGACTTCAGCCCCCCAATATGTCGGTTCGCGTGCGGGTYYGACGGAGGCGTAGGACCGTGCGTACCACCTATGCTACAACGTACGAGAAACGTCCTCGGTTGACCCACCTTTGCGATTGCAACCAATTAACTTTCGTACTCTGGACTGGTAGCTCAGCAGGGATACAACCATCGAAGAAATATGACAACTCCTGCAGGTGGAGGTAAATTGTACCTTGTGTAGACCCTATCCCGTCGTAGGGGCTCGCGAGAGATATGGTTGGTGCACTCGTCCGAAGTGGCTACGGAAACTTCATTTGTATCACGAATGACGAACTCCTGCGTGACGCGGCCGAGAGGGTTCCGCCCTGCGGGACCGATGTGCTCGATAGCGTCTATGACCCCTAGGCAATGTGCTACGATGAGCGAGGCGCAGATGTTCAACGCATAGAGGAAACCCTTTTGTGCTGAACAAGAACCAAAAATATCTTGGCCAATGACCTCGAATTCCAGATTCAGCACCAACGTCCGACTTATTTACTCGAAAATAAGTAAGTGTGCGCATCACTATGGGGATCAAGCGTATGTTTATACTCATGTGCTCTTAGCCGTAATCACCATGCGAAATAAATTGGTTCAGTCACTCAGACAAAGCGGTTGTTTGACATTAGACAATCACTCTCCCAAATATTGACGTGACTTGTCCATTTGAATTCACACAATGCATTAGCAATCACCAAGACTCAATCCATTACCTTCAACATATACTTGCGATCACACAAAATTTGAACAACAACATCCTACATATAAGGAAGTCAACTTTACCTTTCCTTGCGACTCATACCTCACTTTATGCACACCAGCCCCAACCTTTTTCCACCATCTCACAACAAAGATATTCAATTCTTAAAAATAATAATTTAACAAGAAGTCGGGGTGAAAATTTCAAGAAACATATAAAACCCATGAAGGTTAAGGCTTTGGGTTGAGGTGCATAAGTATGTAAAAAAAAATAATAGAAGGTGATTGATCCTTAATGGATCAAATCGAACTAGTCAAACCTTTTGTCAAACGCAGACTTGCATCGTAGTACAGACCAAAAGACCAATGCCTCGCTTAAGGATAAATAAAGAATACACTCCATATCATAACCTAATTCCTTTGCTAATTCTCCTTTAGTCGATTCTCAATCGACACTAGAGGTTGTGAAAAATTTGGGCAGCATCTTCTCTGGACATGCTAGATTGTCAAATTCTCCCTTGCAGGAAATAAACTAACTCCTCAAATTTTAGAAAATTTTGTCAGCGCTTCCTGTAGAAAAATTATCTTTTCAAAATTTTTATGTACCTAACTTGAAGAATGACTAACTCTTTTAGATTTGTAAGAATTTTAACAATGCTTCCCGTAGGAGAACTAGACTATCAAAATTTATACAAAGTCGAAAATGCAAAAGGAAAATACAACTATACTTGGGACTAACTTCTAACACTTAGTTGACAGCTAGGACTGGAGATAGTAGAAAGACACCTCTTCGGGGATGATATTGTGAGTTAGCCTAGTCCTAACTCGTAGTAAGGCTAGTCCTATCTCGTCCCAAGTTTATCTTCCATCATTTATCATAACCTGCCTATCGCTACAGGACTTGACGGACATCTAATTAGCTAGCTATCAAAAGCTGCCCCCGCAATAAACAAACAACAAGTTGTGCAAGTAAGAAAAACAATATCCCTCACCAACCCTCAATTGTGTTACGAGAAGATTCTTAGTTCATTCGTTCCTCGGTTGAATGAACCCTTATACCCCATTCTTACCTATAGCATAAGGTCAAACCGCTCCATCTTAGGAGTAGGTTAAACTTGTCTAATTAATGGTATACAAAATATAACTAGACCACCTAATCTCAGAGATACGTTAAGCCCATTCAGATGATAAATATGACCGGGACGCGCCATCTTAGGAGTACGCCTAGCCGCCCAAACAATCACTAAGCCGCTGTATCCTAGGTGTACATTTAGCCTGCCTACACAACAACTTTATGATGTGTGACTAGACTGCCCGATCACAGGGGTACGTCCAACCCTGTTTTCACCATGTTCAAACTTAATAAGCAATTTGATACTAACTCTCTGCTTGTTTATATTATCATGGGCATAGGATTGGACCACTGCATCCTAGGGGTATGTATAGTCTGTCTGGGTTACCATTAATATTATATTATCAATTTGCCACTTTCTGCTTCGTATTCTAACTGGCTCATTGACTAGACCACCCCATCCTAGAGGTACATCCAATCTGCTAAAATAATATATTTAAAGTATATAATATTAGCTTTTATACTGCAATTTCAGTTAAGTTCATAGCTCATGACTAAGCCGCGCCATCTTAGGGGTACGCCTTGCCGCTGTCTTTTTCTCCGTTGGAACAAAAACAAAGATTCAAACAACCTTAGAGTACACCCAACTTTTTTCACTAACAAAAAAAAACAGGGACTTTGGTTTGCCCAACCTCAGGTGCTATCTTCCGTGTAGAAATCCTCAATGGAACATGTGACTGGACCATCCAACCTAGGATGATAGGCCCAACCTATGAAAATCAAGCAAGCAGCCCATCATATGAAAAAAAATAACATTATACTCGACCGCCCCATCCTAGGGGTACGTCTAACCTTTGGTTGACCTAGTCATACGCAAGCAAAACCAACTTTTATCATTTTTTCCACCCTTCCCCCCATTTAATCTCTCTGTCTTCAATCAAGTGATATAAGTTTTTGCACACAATGTATTTAAGTTAACTTTATACTGAATCATGAAAAAAAACTCAAAGAGTATAATCATAATACCAATTCAGTCATACCTCGTGCATAATAAAAGGTAGTACAACTAAGGGAATACATGATTACATGCATAAAACGGTCGTATACCCGAGTTTTCAATGCCTCAAGAACGCACGTGAGCTCCGATAGATCTCCGCCAATCGGTGGACAACCCCTCCCCCACTAGGCCTTGTTGCGATCTTGTAGGTTTCAATCCCACCTGCCGCCTTCCTTTCCTGAATGTCACACTAGACTTAGAGTAAGAAAGGTAGTGAAAGAAAGGTCGGTCTCTCAAGGCACAAGGGTGGTTCGCTCAGACTTACGCAAAGAAGGCCTTGTCGTCTTCAACTATTGAGGGTCTCACAATAGCAGCTAACCGAAAGAACAACAACTTGATGACGAGGAGCAGTTGTACGAGAGGGGGCTAGTTGCAGCCTCGGGGATTCGGCTGTCGCAATCAAAAACCAACTCTTATCATTTAAAGTCTTGCCGTTGTAATCAAACACCCGTTGCAGCCTCAGGGATTCGGCTATCGCAATCAAAAACCAACTCTTATCACTAAGAGTCTTGCCGCTGTAATCAAACACCCGTTGCTGTCAATAACAACAATTCCTCAAGAATAATCGCATTGTTGTTGAAGCAATCTTACCTTGCAACAATAATCCTTCGCAGTCTAACCAACAATACTTGCGTGCCGCAGTCCACCATCAATTATTGTAGTGGGAGAGCAACCTAGCAACGACAGTAGTAGTTCTAGTTCCGACAACCTACAACAGTTGAAATTCAAGAGTGGAGCAGCTGCAGTATTCCCAAAGTCTAGGAGTCCGTCGCAACACTAGTCTCAACAGCAATGACACATTTGTCAAAAGGCATCAACAACAACAATAAACCCAACATGTTTTAGTACTAGCAATGTCCGTCTCATATCTCCTCAGTAAGCAATAACCTTTCAACACAGCGACAACGGTTCGTGGACCTCACAAATCTACAACAACAGTTCACGTCTCAGGAGTCCACGTCGGCAACCCTACTTCTCAGCAGTTTCACGCTCACAACCCTCCTCCTGCCACCAGGTAGTGCCTCTGCCCTCTCCTTGTCTCATATCTGCTTAGTAAGCAACAACCTTTCAACACAGTGACAACGGTTCGTGAACCTCACAAATCTATAAATTGGTGCTACAAATGTTACAAGCAACGTACCATCGCCCCAAATGCTTCCTTAAATGGAGAAAGCGGGTCTACTGCGAATACATTTTATCCGTTCTCATTTTTCCTAACCTCAGGATAACTTAGACGGAAAGACTCAGAGGAGATAGAGAAAGAGAACCATTTGAACAGGTATAGACAGATGAGGCCATTCAGGATAGAATGGGTGAACCTTAGAGAGAGACTAAGCCGATTTAATTTTGTCTTCTTTATTTGAATCAAAATATTTTTACGACGCCCACTGAATTAACCATTTTCAAAACACAAGTATTTTTGACAAGCAGACAAGTAAAAGGTAGAAGGAAGACAATCCTTTTCACCAATCCTAAGTAGGCACAATCAATTATCTCTGCAAGCATCCTTCTACATACCTGCACACTAAAAAACAACTAATAAGTCAAGAAAATTCAGCAAACCATACTCCTGTCAGATCCCACTTGTTCACATGCATGACCGCCCACGCTTTACTCAACCCATCCCTTTTGAATATTCATAGCAAATAGGGTCAAGCAAAGTGTGGGTTCACGCAAGTGTGAAAAAGAATCTGAGTCAATCAACTGACCTTGAATGAAGTGGTGCCGAATATGTCGTGGCCCACTCAAGAAAGCCAAAAAACCGCAGTCCCGACGTAAGTCTCGGACTAACCGCTAATCCCAATCCGTCCTCAACTTGCAAGTCCCACACGCGGTAGTCCCAACCAGGAGGATGGCGAGTCGCACACTTCCAAAAAAAAAATTTAGTTCCACCCAAGTGCCAACTCGTCCCAGATGGTCCCAGGTGGTCTCGACTATCCCTTCCGACACCTGATGATGGCGCCTGCCAAAAACACCTCACAAAACTAAAATACACAAGTTCTCACTCCACCAGCACCGTCCGTCCCTCTCACGCTCTCCGCTGGTCCCAAGGTCCCACAAGGTCAAATGGCCTCACCACCACCGACGTGAGTACCTCTACTGTCGCTCGCTGTACCGCCATAACAGTCTTACTACAACTTAGCCCTTCACCGACATTAATGACGAACCCCTTGACATACCGAGAAAAAACAAAATTTTCCTCCACTTAGTACCGCCTGACGAGTAACAATTTCGGCAGCATAAAGCTGAAGAAATTACCGTTGTCAACGACGAAAAAAAATCGGCAGCATATCCCCACAACAGTGGGATAATAGTTTGTCGTATTCCAGTCCGCCAACACCTTCACCAACGTGGACTTAAAGCCTGCTGCTGACGCTCAAAACCCGTCATCAAATTATTAAAAGTTTGGCCCTAAACAAAGTCCAATCCCAAAGTACACTCCCACCGTGCCGCCTCGGTCCTATAGAATCCCAAGGACTGCTCCGCTGGACCAGCACCAACCAGAGGGAAATGAAGCAGAGTGTTCCCTACCCCGGCTACGGCTGTCCTCTTCCTCCTCTAGCACTCCACTGCAGACCTCCAGCCTCCTCCTACGTTGCCTCCGACAGCCTCTCCAGCAGCCCAATTACCTTTAAGTGTGTTGTCACACACTGACAACATGAGTGCTTTTGTGTGGTAGATGGGGACAGCTGCCTTTCTTATAGTGACTGAAGAGAGTTGGCTGCCACTCCAGCCCCCAGACAAAATTACGGGCTCATATGGTCAAGATCAAAGACTAACTGTGGCCGCATGACAACCACAACCTTAGTGGGGGGGCAGTTTTCTTAGTTGCCCCAATTTTATTTTATTTTTTTTATCTCAGCTATCTCAAAATTTCACGAGATACTTGAGATCATGGCATTTTCAAAATTATTTTTCCTTTATTTTTTTGATAAGGGGTTGAAGAGATACAACCCTTTTCAGTTTGATGTATGTGACTGTGTTTCCCAGAGCAGATACGCCAACGAAAATGTTGTAGTTAGCCTTTTTCTTTTTGACCTTTCAATTTCAGCCTCCCTCTAAAAATGAGAGTTTGACAGTTAGCACCTCATGAGAACAAGTGTCATGTCTCCACATTAGAACGCGCTAAAATAACGAAAAACAAACAAAAGAGAAAAAACTAAATCTAACTATACACATCTGACTCTTTCCTCAACCAGGATCATGCTGTTGCATGCAACAACCTTCCTCTTCATTTTCCTCTGTTCTCCCCTGAAAATGGGAAGGGTTGTTGGCAGGTTGGGAGGAGTAGGGCTTCCTCCTCCCAACTTTCGTTTTTCTCTCTCCCCCTCTCCAAATCCCTCACCTCTTCTTCCTCCACGCTGTCGGCGCAAATACCCTTACAAGGGTATCCGCCCTGGTTTTTGTAAGTGACAGAAAATAAGTTTGGTTTAAAGTTTAAGTACACTGCGCGAGGCGAGACTTTGTCTGTTGTTTCGGTTGACTGAATAGAGGGTGTGTGGGCGCGCAGATTTAAGGCGTGCGTGATTTTTTTTTGGTTGATAAATTAAGAGTCGATGTGGTGTCGGGGAAAATACCCTGACAAGGGTATTTGCCATTTTTTTTTCAACGTCAGACACTGTCCGACTTTTTCGTTGAATTGAAGGACTTGATGAGAGTGACGTTTGCCAAAAAGTTTATTCAGACCAGATCTGTGACTGAGAGGCTAAAAGTTTTCGAGCTTTAGTTCGAACAATTGTGATGCTCGAGAGTAGTAACAATAATTGGAAGTGCTTCGCTTTGTTATTTGCCGTTCTTTTTTCAACGTCAGACGCTGTCCGACTCTTTCGTTGAATTGAAGGACTTGGTGAGAGTGACGTTTGCCAAAAAGTTTATTCAGACCAGACCTGTGACTGAGAGACTAAAAGTTTTCGAGCTTTAGTCCGAACACTTGTGATGCCCGAGAGTAGTAACAATAACTGGAAGTGCTTCGCTTTGTTGAGGCCGCTGAGGCACGATGACGTGGAAACGCTAGGGCCTAAGTAGGTTAAAAAGAGGGATGCATCGGGTATAGGGCTGCGACGCAGGGGGAATAGGAGGCAGGGTTTTATTTCTTGGGCCACGGGGGTTGACATCGAACCAGGAGGTCGACAGGCCAAAGTCGAAGCCTACCCGGCTAGGTGACCACTTAAGCCGTGGTCACGCGGGCAACCGAGCGAGCAGGGTCTGCAAGGCCTCAGGCCAGGCAGGCAAGGCCACGGGCAGGCAGGGCCTGCGAGGCCATAGGCAGGCAGGGCCTGCAAGGCCCCGATAGGGGGTGATAACGACTGGGCAAGCTCTTCTTATAGAAGAGTTGTACCTATCATTGTCGTGATATGAGCTAGCCTAGCAGGTTACACCATTTGACTCTCACCCGACAGATACCTCGTTCGAACTGCATGCGCCCCACTGGGCTAGCTCCTTTTGGAGCAGCCCACCAGAGAAGCAGACGGATGTGGCCGATTTTGGCCGAATGATCCTCGAGATCGCACGGCGGAAATCTGTCTCGTGCAGATTAGCATGGCCCCTGCGCAAGGTTGACACGCATAAATCGACGAAAAAAAAAAAAAAAAAAAAAACTAAAACGAAGAAAGAGGAGCGCCACCTAAAGTAGTTGGGGCACTTTAGTCCCTAGTATGCGTGATGGTGCCCATGAAACAGGCGATCGTTTCTGTAGAAAGGTAAGAGTTTTCTTCCTTTTTTGTTTTTTCCGTTTTTCTTAGATTTTCCCTAGGATTTATTCTTTTTCAGATTTTTTTTTAAGTTTTATTTCTTTTTTTTAGATTCTTTCAATTTTTTTTTCCCTCTCTCGTTCATGATTGCACTAGGACGCCCGTTCATTTTGACGAACGGGCTGCAACTATCAATAAGGGGCAAATCGAATGAATCTAGAATGTGGAAATATACACCGCCATTTTTTTTTATTTTTTTATTTTTCTCTCTCTCCACTCGTTCACGAGACTGTTTAAGTGCCCGTTGGAAAGGGTTGTGGCTGAAAAAAGAAAAAAAGAAAAAAAAAAAAAGGGTGAAGCGCCAGATGGCGCTGTCAACAGTGATGGGGACTTGAAGTCCCCAAGGTTGCTGCAAGCGCCCATGTTAACGGGCAACCGTTTTCCTATAGAGGTACGTTTTCTTTAATTTGTTTTTATTGTTGTTTTCATAGGTTTTTTTTGAGATCTACTTTTTCTTCTCTCTTTCTTTTTCAGAACCCCTCCCTGTTCCTACTAAGGTGCTGTCGAGCGCACAGTTCCCCCTGGGGGAACCTTTCCGGCCGTGTCACGCAGGATTGGCAGAATTAACAAGTCGCTTCATGAAAAGGGAAGTGGCGGAGCCGCTCCGGCCGAGTCCGCCAGCTATACCTCCATCGAGTCCCTACGACAGGACAGGGTCTCGCGGGGTACAACTTACCTCCACCCGTGGGAGCTGTCACCATCCCTTGGGTGGGAGTATCCCCGCCGAGCTACTGAACCACACACGAAAGCTTTTACTTGCAATCGCGGAGATGACCCACCCGAGGGCGTTTCTCGTATGCTGTAGCATAGGGGGTATGCGCGGTCCACGCCTAGCTCGKACCCGTACACGAATCGTCACGCTGGGGCGGTGATTTCCCACGTGCGGTTCAGCRTCGGTCGACWAGGACATCCTAACTCAACCACGCGCTACACGACAAAACAAAGTAACTCATACAAGCAAATTAGCCTAGTCCCTTTTCATACGTCCTGACCCATAACTCAAAATTGCCAATGTGTCTGAGCGAGGTCCGCGCAGAGTTGCATAAAAAGAATGCCACTGCCATGAGAACCATAACTTTCAGTCATGTGTTCTCACTTAATCTGCTATCATGGCGACGCTTTATGCGGTACCCACATCCGTGCAACCTCGCATGGGTTTCGGGGTTGCGTACGACACTGAAGTGTAGAAAGCGAAATATCGTGAAGGGTTTCTCTTTCATGATATTGCACGGCTGAAGGATAAGTCGTTCGGCCCTTGCGGCACCCCTGTTTTTTAGGCAGTGAGTGACGATACGCAAGGGGCGCAAGTCCGGCTCAAGGGGGAAACCTTGTTGTGATGGACCAGAGCTTGGGATGTCCTGGACAAGGACCTCGAATTCCAGGCTCAGGACCAACGTCCGACTAATAATAATAAAAAAAAGCAAGATCCCTTTGAGACGAGGTACGCTCGTTCTTCCTCTGCGGAAGGAAAATACGAGTAATCACGGGTTGGCGAGCAATTCGCCGTACCCCAACTAAGTTTCAATCCGATCTAAGGTCGAGCGCTAAACCTTGCGCTCGGCTATTCCCGCCTGTTTGCTAGATGCATACGGCAGGAGTAAAATAAGAGAAAGAAAAGAGCGCGTCTCGGGGGAAATCACGGAGAGTCATTCTCACAGCCATAGTTGAACCTTGTCACTCACACCCTTCATTCATTCACCCATATCACCTTTAGTTCAGGAGCGAGCCCTTGCTCCCATACATACCTGCACACACATGAAGTGCAATAAAAATCCACACGCAGATGCCACAAAACGTGGTGAACCCCATTTTTCCCAGGTTCATGTCCCACACGCCCCTTTCCGACCCTATTCAACAAAGGCATATCCGTCCATCCCGATTCACACAGCTTTTGCATGGCCATTCAAAAGAGGTTCAGAGAGTAGGAACTTTATTCACATGGAAATGCCCTTCGCCTACGGGGTCACAGGCATCTGGGCGTGGGTATCATATTGGGTAGGAGTTGAGTTGCAAACCGACATGCTATCAGGTGATAGCAGAAGTTGATGAAGCTCAAGACTTCTAAGAAACTCTCGCAGGTAGCAATGACCTGCGCCACAATAATCAAGGCAGGCATCGCCTGTCGAGTTAACGGAGTTCAACTCCGTAACGCACTCTAAGCTACTTAGCAGCAGCGTGCGGTAACGATATGAAAATCCTGAAAATTTGGGCAGCACTTCCTTTAGGGAAGTGTGCTCGCAAAATATTTATTATACCAAATCTAAAAAGAAAACTCGAGACCCAGAAAATATCTGAAAATAAGCTAACTCTTTTGGTTTCAGTAGAAATTTCGACAGCACTTCCTTTAAAAGGAACGCCTCCAGAATTCATACTGACTCCAAAAGACCAAACGGCGTGACATGGTCGGGAGGGCTTCCACACCTTTGCAAAAAGGCGGGAGCCGATGCGCTCGACAGCGGGATTCTATGCCGATTGAATAATCCAACCACGCGATACACTTCTCAATGAAAACTCAACTCCATGTGCAAGTTGCACCAAGTCCCTTTTCCAAATGTTCCGACCCATAACTTATTCTGAGTGAGAATTATTGGTATGGTTCGCGGGAAATACTTAAAAGTAATGTAGACGTGAAGAAAACTACAAATTTCAGTTATGCATACTCATGCAATTGACTGACATGGTGACGCTTCACGTGTTACCCACAATCACGCGACCTTTCGTGAGTTTTAGTGTTGCGTATGACATTCAAGTATCATAAACAAAGTATTGTGAAGGAAGTTTCCTTCACAATATAGAACGACCGAAGGATGAGTCGTTCAACTCTCACAGCGTTGTCGGTGCGAATACCCTTACAAGGGTATCCGGCCTGGTTTTTGCAAGTGACATAAAATAAGTTTGGTTTAGAGTCTGAGTATACCACACGAGTTGCAACAGTGTCTGTTATTTATGCCGACTGAATGACTGACTAGAAATGAAGAGTGTATGGGCGCACAGACTTGAGGCGCTTGTGATCTCTTTTTTTTTTGATGATTGTGAAGCCGTCGTGGTTGCCGACCAAGTTTTATCTCCGATTAAACTAGGATTAAAAAATTTCGTCTTTTTGTTGGTACGTTTGATGACGACTTGTGCATATGTGTGAGCGGAAATGTTGACGGTGGCCAGACAGTGTGTAATAAGCGGAAGGGAAGTGCGGGTTGAAGCGTGGGGTGAGCATCCACACGATAGGCGCATGGATGTGGGGTAGCCGGTAGGCCGAAGAACTCACCGGGGAGCCTTCGACAGACCCGCACGTATGGTGGTGTATGTTTATATGATTTACCACTAGTACCAGGAGCAGCCTTGGGCCTAGCACTATTGGTCAGGATGTTGGACTTTCAACAGGGAGATTCGGGAATCAAAGTCAGCGAGTGGAGGCTCGGGAGCATCAAAACGGTGCAAAGGAACCGTGGGGCCGAGGGCTCGGCAAGGCTATCCCCCATGGTTTTGTTCCCGAGTGGCCGAAGCTTTTTCCTCGCCTTATGGCTTTACTTCTACTTTTCGTAAGTTTTTTTTTTTACGCCATTATTATTATTATTATTATTATTATTATTATTATTATTATTGTTTTCTAAGTATGCCGCAACACCGGTTTTTACAGTCGTCCGTACCTGCGCTTATTCAAGGTGCGGGCAAAATTTCTATACCCGCTCGTTGAAAGGTTGAGACCGAGGAGGTCAGCGCGAGGTCAGCGTGAGTGAGAGTGGTGGGATGCATGGTCGTGGCTTCCCTTGCTTCCCACTTCGAGAGTGTCAATAGCTTAGAGTGGAAGGGAATCGGGGAACATTTCGAGCGGGCTTGTGGGACTGTAGCCTGGAAGTAGTAAAGGACGCCAAGAGCACACAGCCTTCCACCCGCGATCTGCTATGAGAGTTTTGAGTGTGAGTATGCCCTGGGGACCCGATAGATGGTGAACCGTGTTTGGGCGTTGGCTGCAGACTCTGCGGCTATCCACACGGAACCCGTCTCCACGTCGGTCTTCAAAGTTCCCATTTAAATATTTGCTACTACCACCAAGATCTGCACCGGGCCCCGCTCCACCTAGGCTTACGTTGCAGGTGTTGCATCAGGCCCGCGCCCTCCTACTCGACTAGATGTGTATAAGAGACAGATCTGCACCGGGCCCCGCTCCACCTAGGCTTACGTTGCAGGTGTTGCATCAGGCCCGCGCCCTCCTACTCGACAAGGCGTTGGGCTGATTGATTCGATAGGTAAGTTGTTACTCACTCCTTAGTGGGTTTCGACTTCCGTGACCATCGTCCTACTGTTTGCATTAGTCGACACCCTTTGGGGTGTCTGGGTTAGTGCGCAGTTTGGGTTTCGACTTCCGTGACCATCGTCCTATTGTTTGCATTAGTCGACATCCTTTGGGGTGTCTGGGTTAGTGCGCAGTTTGGCACTGACTAGGGATGGAGGCGCTGAGGAGAAAGCTCGCAACGATACTGTAGTGAAAGCTTGGGGCCGCAGTGTGACCATGCCTGTGTGGGGGCAGACCAGGGCCGCTGTGGTCGGACACACATCGGAATCATCGTGCAATTTCTTCGGAGAAGTCGGGACTACTAGCAGGCGATAAGTCCTTTGGGACATCCGTTAAAATTGGAACGATACAAAGAAGATTAGTATGGCCCCTACGCAAGAACGATATGCATAAATATGAAAAAAGCCTGAGCGCTTTGGCTTTTTCCTTCTTCTGTTGTCCACTTCGGGGGAATCGGGTGCTATGGGATCGGTTGGGGGCTATGCTAATATGGGGCGGAAAGGAAGACGTGCGAGCGGACGATCGGTAAATACAGACGAAAAATAAGAGTGGGTGAACCTAAGCGAGGAGTCATCCCGGGTGCACGCGTTGCAGGAAAGATATCGAAGATGGCGATGAGCTGGGCGACTCGCAGCGAAAAGGAGATGACACGCTTGATTGCCGACAGAATCAGGCGGGAGGGGAGTCTAGGTAGGAGTTCCTTGGTGAGACGAATGAATTGGTTAAGTCAGAACGGTGGAAGGATTGGTAGATTATGAATTAGTAGGAAAAGGCACCGCTCCGAGAGATAGTGGAAAGGCTATGGCAAAAATAACAGAAACAATTTCTCGTTCGATTCGTAGCGAAATCGAGCGAGATAAGGTGGTAGGTTGGGGTTTGGATGTCGGGTGAACCCGAATTCAAAGTCAGTTTTAGAAGAGAGTGGGGGTGGTGTGTTATCGAGGGTGAAGAGAGTGAATCCCGATCGTTCCTTAATGGAATCAACTGAGGGAAGACTCTAAATTGGGGCTTTAGATCGGGGTGAAGCAGAGTGTGATGTTAGTTTTTTATGTTAGTAAATAGGTTTCAAGGTGCGAAAGGTTGAGGGTGCGCCCAGCGGCTATGGCGACACGAGTGGCAAAAGTGAATGACGGGGATGATAACTCACGTCCACGCCTGGCTGGATCGCGTGACCTCTTAAAAGCTGCGAACGTACCTGGTCTTCCTTTGGCCAAAGGTTCAAAGCTCGGGTTGCCAGGTAATTAGGCGCAGCGGCAAGAAGATTGACATCGTGTATACGACTTGTAGATAGTGGTAGCGTTGTCCTCACTCTGCCAGCTAGGCTCGTTGTCGGACTGTGGCAATAAGGATGGGAGGAGCTACTTCCATATACCTGCTCGTGTTCTGGCGGGAGATGTATCTCGACTGAGCAAAAGACAAGGCATATCTGTGATCACGAAGGTGGATACTAGATAGCGAGTTGAGGACCGAATGGAAGCAAGACTACGGTCAAGTCGGAATACATACCTGTTGTCGTAGAGATCGTTACCACGGAGTCATTCGTAGTTGTGTAGAGCCTATTAGTGAAGGTAGGTTGAGAAGCGGTGTACAACTCGACGCTTTATCGGGTTTGTTCAGATCAACTTGTTCTATTGATGGAAGTAGGCTCCGAGTCTCTGTAAACCGTTGTGCGCTAGGCCAGGCAACAACGAGTATTTCCATGTTCTTACGGAAGGATCATTCTGTTTTGGCCGCCCGAACGAAGGAATAGCGGGAGGCAAGTTGCGACTTGAAGAGCTTATCTGTTGACCTGTACGCAGCTCAGCCTATCGCGCAAAACGACGTGAGCCCAATTGTGGAGTTGTATATGTACCTGCTAACCGGTATGTTATTCGCTGTTGAACGGAGTGACGGGAAGGAAGCAGCGAGGATGGTAGATCCACTCTTTGGCTAGCGGCGCAGTTTGCTGCTGAACGGAGCCACAACAGGTCGGCCGGGAGGTCCAAAGTAAGTTGTTGGCCGGTGCACAGCTCATCCTGCCAAGTAAAAGGGTAAGGGAGGAGTCGCAAGCTAAAGAACTTACCCAAGGCGCCCACACTTGAAGCCACGGGCTCTATGATAGGTCCAGGTCCATTCGAAAAAGGGGATATCGCTGCAATGTGGCAAGTCGTCAGAAAGTCAACGGCTGGCAGCCTGATTTCAGTTTGAACGATTTTGTTGCGGGTTCTGGCCGCCATTGCGGGGCCCTTTGGCCCATGAAGGTATCAAGGCCCTCTTCTGAGAGTTGAGTTATCCCCCTTCAGTATTGTGAGAGTCTGAAACCCCTCACTCTTTCCTTTTTACTCTATGTCTGATATGAGGTTATGAAAGGAAGGCGGCATGCGAGATTGCAACCAGTAAGACCTCATCAAGAGTCTGTGGGGACTCTGCCCACCGATTGAGGGAGCTCTGCCGAAACTAAGGAGGAGTTCTGGAGGCAGGGAACTTAGAGGTAAACCTTCATCTTCCTTCTATAAACCCAATTATAACCCATATCTGTATATCTTGCTACGGTTTGGCTGAGTGTACTGCATGTATCCCATTATTGACTATGAGTTTAACTTTCAGGATACAAATCAAAGTTAAGGAATGCATGTACAATCTCAATTTCGTTTTTGTTGATTGTCTGAAATCAGATTTTGCAAAGGGTTTGCATCTGGGGGGAAAGGCAGGAGGAAGCTGGTCAACTAAAGGTTGGGCAATTGTTCCTAAGTTGGATGGTCCAATGTTGTGTTTTATTATGACTGCTTGGAGGACCAGACAATTGTTCCATAAGTTTGGATGCGTTGACTTGTGAGTGCTGTATGTATTTGTTTTTCAAAGACCAAGCAACTGTTCAATAAGTTTGGATGACTTGGTTACCTTGTTTTGCTTGGAGTTTTTTATGTTTATTTGTTTCTTAAGGAAAAAGTTAAAGCAATTGTTCCATAAGTTTCGATGACTCAAACTTCTTGTTTTATTATGAGGGAGGATCGAGCAAAGGACTGGACAATGTTCCATAAGTTTGGATGGTCTGGTCTGGATGCACACACATGCTTAGACCAATGGGTAAATTTTGTTTATACTTTTATATTATTATACTTATGAACAGACGAGTCAGACAATTGTTCTATAAGATTGGATGGTTTGACTAAAGCTTATCACAAACTTAAGAGAGTATCAACTAAGAATAAATTGATGGTAAGAAGAGGCAGGCCGAACCTTGTTTCTAAGTTGAACGGTGTCGACCGGTAGAAGGGGTCTGTCGGCCTGCCGACAGAACCCTATACCTCGCGCCGTGTCTGTCACCCACAGGAGGGTCGATCGAGGCTCCTTTGACCTGCAAGAAATCAACCTCGTCGGTATCCCCAAAATACGCTGATACCGCAATATAAGGCAAGAAACTGTTGACGACGAAACAGATTGTAGAAATTGTCGAAATGAGTGTTTCGATTTAATTCAGAATAGTATGAAAGTTCGCACTGCGACCAGGCTCTGGGTCTCGTTCATAGTACGAGTCTGTAAAATTCGTTTGATTCCCAACGGAACCCGGCCCCGGGAGAGGCGATACCTTGGTTCGCCCGGGTGCGTGACTAGGACCTGTCTCGGGTCTAGATCCAGTCTGGTCTGGCCTGATCCGGCCGGTCTGATCCCGTCCAGTCTGTCCTGTGTCTGGTCTGGTCTGATCTGATCTGATCTGGTTCGACTAGGTCTGATATGTCCTGGTTGGGTCTGATCTGGTTTGTTGCGATGCTCTCTGGTCTGGTCTGAACTGGTCTGATCTGATCTGGTCTGGGTCTGGTCGGATTCTGATCTGGTTCTGATCTGGTCTGGTCCGGAACTGGTCCGGTCTGTTCGGATTTGGTCTACTTTGGTCTGGTGGTCCGGTAGGGGGGGCTTTCGAGTCCGACTGAGGCTCGGTGTGCACATCCTTCGTTCATCCGCTCTTGAATCTCCTCACTTTGGCATTCCCAACACGGAGCACAAATCACAGTGCTTCAACATCCGTTGATACCTCTCAAGTCTCCTTGCAGAGTCGAACTGCAGTTAAGCTCAACAGAGCTTCTTTCCCCGCCGATTCTCGCAAGCCCCTTCCTTTAGCTGTTGTTGTTGCGGAAAGGACAGTGGAAACCTCGTCGGCTCGTTTATCCACGTCACTAATCACGTGACGGGGCATTAGCCCTTCCCCTTTAATGTGGTAGGTAGGGACAACAGTTGTGGTTTCGAGAGACGGTAGATGCAACAGTAGGAATCTTGTTAGTCCAATCATGCGTGTCACCAGTTAGACGAAAGGGCGTTGGCTTCTTCGCCGCCGGTTCCTCCCTGCAAGATTCCCCGGCTGGAACTTCGCGTGATGATAGGACAATAGAAATCTCGTTCATCCAATCGTACGTGCCCCTAATTAGATGACGAAGCCTTAGACTTCTTTTCCCGCGTATTTTTCCAGATCCATTCCCTCGTCTGTAGGATTGTAGACACGAACAGTAGAAACCTCGCCCCTCCAATCATGGGTGTCACTAATTAGATGATGTGGCATTGGCGATCTCATGAGAGTCATAGTTACTCCCGCCGTTTACCCGCGCTGAGTTGAATCTCCTCACTTTGGTCTGCAGAGCGTCGGGCAGAATCTCATTACATCCACCCCCGTCGAGTCTCTTTTTTTTTTTTTCTCTCTCTCTCTCTCTCTCTTTCTCTCTCTCTCTCTCTCTCTCTCTCTCTCTCTCTCTCTCTCTCTCTCTTTCTCGTGCACGCACGCGCATGTGCGTGCTGTCCGATTCGCCCGCGCCGCTCGTTCCTCTTACTTGGCAGCTCTTCGGCTGTTCGCGCAGTAGTGCCTTTCCGTGCAACAGCTTCTCCCGCACAGAACTTCACGCAACTTCGTTCCCACTCCGCGGACAGATCCACTTATACCTCGCCGCAACTTCTCTCTCTCATCGCGTGCACTCCCCGTGCGTTCACACTAGCTTGGTTACGATTGAATCTATCGCACTTCAAAAGCCAGGTTCGTTAAGATGTTCTTCGTCTCGTTCTCTCTCTGTCTCTCTCTCTCTCTCTCTCTCTCTCTCTCTCTCTCTCTCTCTCTCTCTCTCTCTCTCTCTCTCTCTCTCTCTCTCTCTCTCTC